>JACEFZ010027588.1:220000-500000 GCA_014155875.1 Cepaea nemoralis | reverse complement strand
CTAACTGTAGTAGAGAGAGAGAGAGACTAACTGTAGTAGAGAGAGAGAGAGAGAGAGAGACTAACTGTAGTAGAGAGAGGAGAGAGACAAAACTGTAGTAGAGAGAGAGAGAGAGAGACTAACTGTAGTAGAGAGAGAGAGACTAACTGTAGTAGAGAGAGAGAGAGGGGACTAACTGTAGTAGAGAGAGAGAGACTAACTGTAGTAGAGAGAGAGAGAGAGACTAACTGTAGTAGAGAGAGAGAGAGAGAGAGACTAACTGTAGTAGAGAGAGAGAGAGACTAACTGTAGTAGAGAGAGAGAGAGAGAGAGACTAACTGTAGTAGAGAGAGAGAGACTAACTGTAGTAGAGAGAGAGAGAGAGACTAACTGTAGTAGAGAGAGAGAGAGAGAGACTAACTGTAGTAGAGAGAGAGAGAGAGACTAACTGTAGTAGAGAGAGAGAGAGAGAGACTAACTGTAGTAAAGAGAGAGAGAGACAAACTGTAGTAGAGAGAGAGAGAGACTAACTGTAGTAGAGAGAGAGAGAGAGAGACTAACTGTATAGAGAGAGAGAGAGAGAAAACTAACTGTAGTAGAGAGAGGGGGAGACTAACTGTAGTAGAGAGAGAGAGAGACTAACTGTAGTAGAGGAGAGAGAGAGACTAACTGTAGTAGAGAGAGAGAGAGAGACTAACTGAGTGGGAGAGAGAGAGAGAGAGACTAACTGTAGTAGAGAGAGAGAGAGAGAGACAAAACTGTAGTAGAGAGAGAGAGAGACTAACTGTAGTAGAGAGAGAGGGGACTAACTGTAGTAGAGAGAGAGAGAGACTAACTGTAGTAGAGAGAGAGAGAGACTAACTGTAGTAGAGAGAGAGAGAGACTAACTGTAGTAGAGAGAGAGAGAGACTAACTGTAGTAGAGAGAGAGAGAGACTAACTGTAGTAGAGAGAGAGAGAGAGACTAACTGTAGTAGAGAGAGAGAGAGAGACTAACTGTAGTAGAGAGAGAGAGAGAGACAAACGTAGTAGAGAGAGAAGAGAGAGACTAACGGTAAGTAAGAGAGAGGAGAGAGAGAGAGAGAGACTTAACTGTAGTAGAGAGAGAGAGAGAGACTAACTGTAGTAGAGAGAGAGAGAGACCTAACTGTGAGTAGAGAGAGAGAGAGAGACTAACTGTAGTAGAGAGAGAGAGAGAGAGACTAACTGTAGTAGAGAGAGAGAGAGAGACTAACTGTAGTAGAGAGAGAGAGAGAGACTAACTGTAGTAGAGAGAGAGAGAGAGACTAACTGTAGTAGAGAGAGAGAGAGACTAACTGTAGTAGAGAGAGAGAGAGAGACTAACTGTAGTAGAGAGAGAGAGAGACTAACTGTAGTAGAGAGAGAGAGAGAGACTAACTGTAGTAGAGAGAGAGAGAGACTAACTGTAGTAGAGAGAGAGAGAGAGAGACTAACTGTAGTAGAGAGAGAGAGAGACTAACTGTAGTAGAGAGAGAGAGAGACTAACTGTAGTAGAGAGAGAGAGAGAGGACTAACTGTAGTAGAGAGAGAGAGAGAGACTAACTGTAGTAGAGAGAGAGAGAGAGAGAGAGACTAACTGTAGTAGAGAGAGAGAGAGAGACTAACTGTAGTAGAGAGAGAGAGAGAGAGTAACTGTAGTATGAGAAGATCGTAGAGAGAGACTAAACTGTAGTAGAGAGAGAGAGAGACCTAACTGTAGTAGAGAGAGAGAGAGAGAGACTAACTGTAGTAGAGAGAGAGAGAGAGGACTAACTGTAGTAGAGAGAGAGAGAGAGAGAGACCTAACTGTAGTAGAGAGAGAGAGATAGACTAACTGTAGTAGAGAGAGAGAGAGAACCTAAACTGTAGTAGAGAGAGAGAGAGGAGAGAGAGAGAGGACTAACTGTAGTAGAGAGAGAGAGAGAGAGAGAGAGAGAGACTAACTGTAGTAGAGAGAGAGAGAGAGAGAGACTAACTGTAGTAGAGAGAGAGAGAGAGAGAGAGACTAACTGTAGTAGAGAGAGAGAGAGAGAGAGAGGAGAGACTAACTGTAGTAGAGAGAGAGAGAGAGAGACTAACTGTAGTAGAGAGAGAGAGAGAGAGAGACTAACTGTGTAGTAGAGAGAGAGGAGAGAGAGAGAGAGACTAACTGTAGTAGAGAGAGAGAGAGAGAGAGAGACTAACTGTAGTAGAGAGAGAGAGAGAGAGAGAGAGAGACTAACTGTAGTAGCCACAACTGTTGCAACGATAGTTATACTGATGTTTGAGATAACGATGAAGGCGATGTTATGACTATTGCCGTGCGATGTTGATGATTGTTTAAATTAATGTTAACACCATTGTTACAAATTGTGGCTTGTAAATATACGATACAGAATAATAAAGGACTGAACAAGTAATGAGTTCAAGACTTGAACTGTGTGGGAAGGATAGGATATGCACGAGCTGCAGGATATAGCAAAGGATAGGACATTTTGGCGTGATTTGGTTGAGGACCTATGACCCAATGGAGAGTACAGGACAAAAGACGAAGAAGAAAAGATAAACAAAAGAAAAACAACCAGGCAGACCTACAGAAAAAGGCAAAAACAAATTAAAGAAACAGACAGTGTAAGACAAATGAAGAAGCGAATAGATAAGTAACTGATGAAAGAAAAAAGATGAAAGAAGAGGCAGAAATACAGAAAGACGAAAAGACAATAAAAACATCAAATAGCAAGGATATCTAGACTCTCTCTCTCTCTCTCTCTCTCTCTCTCTCTCTCTCTCTCTCTCTCTCTCTCTCTCTCTCTCTCTCTCTCTCTCTCTCTCTCTCGTACGATATGTTTATAGCATTATTTTCAATTCGAGTTGGAAAAAAAAACACATCACATTGGAGAACTGACAAGAAAGCCACGTTTTTGTTCTACGGTTAGACACCCTGGCATAGTCAGTACTCAACGAAGGCAAGACAAGAAACGCACGTGTTTGTTCTACAATTAGACATCCTGGCACAGTCAGGACTCGCTCACGCTTAAGAATATCGCCGGAAGAATGGCGTTATTTATTAAATAAAATCCAATCAGGCACAAAGGACAGACAGGAAGCCAGCGTTCGTGGCAAATACAAAGGTTAAGGCAATAAAGATGGCTTCTAGCTTCCGCGAGAGATGAGTTGTCGAGCGGTGATTGGTAGATGGGTAGGAACTACAGGAAGGCAAGAAGAATTTTTGTAGAGTGCGAATATTAACTAAAATTAGTTGCATGTCCTTCACATGACGTTGCAGTCAACGCCAGCCTTTTGTGTGATTTACTAGGCAATCGTACGCTCAACAGGTTGATACTGTTTTTTGAACTGCTAATGTTCATACCATTGAAATCAACGCAAAGCAATCTGCTTCCAAATCTCGAGCAGCTGAGTTCGAGCCCTCGACTCGGAATATCGGGGAATTGTATAAACTGCGTTCACCCATCCACAGGCCACAAACGCCGAGATTAACTCCAGTAGCATGTGTGAAAGCTACAGATCATCCCGCGGTAGGTACTACCGTAGAGGTGTGCAATGTTTGCCTTTAGTATGTATCAGATCACAGGATAATGATGTTGGGGTATTAGCTCCCTTATTCCCCATCTTTCTTTCCCAAGGAATTTCCAGAGCATTCTAAACATTATCCCATACCTCTTCATGAGCCTAAGTCCTACTCAGAGCTGTACTGGCTGTGAGAATAACTGCCATTACCGCGGGTTCCTCTTCGTTTTTTTCATCGTCTTCGTCCATGCGCTGTGCCTGTATATAGCAGAGCCGCGATATTTGAGCCTGTCGGCTGAGTCGCCCGACTTCTTCCTGGTATTTGTTGACTTGGTTCATTAACCCCCCTCGTCTACTGGCCATTGAACACGGACTACAATCTTAGACCGGAAACGTACTAACTGCCTGTCAAACACTGTCTCCTGACTGCCTGTAGTAGCTTGCGGTGTAGGACAGGGAGGTCTTGAACCTGAGAAATTAAGGCCGCCTGGCTAGTGCAGTCGCCACGAACTGTGCATGAGTTTTATATTTTTGCCCGCGATGGAAAAAAATTTACACCTCAACGAGGATTTGGAACAGAGGATTCTGATACCACTGTTTCTCCATGCCATTATTCAGTATCTTCTCTCTTGATATTCCTCTGCCTTTCTTGGCCTCCAACTTTTTCCGTTGGCACCGCGTACTAATTCAGCTTTCCCCTTCCCATGACGTGCCAACAGAATGCGCATTGTCCTTTTCAATACGAACCAGTTCTCTTTATGACTGAACTTTTTGTTTTGCGTTCGCTCACTTTGAACTCAAACATAGTCCACACATGCTCTACTACTTCCAGGGCACTCAACAGATTTGTAGATTAATTTCCCCTATTTCCAGTGTCCCTCGCCATCAGGAAAACATGCTCCGACTTCTGAGGAACTTGTAATTTACGTCCCCAAGTCAAGGACGAGAAGTCAACATTTTAGTCCACCTGACAGGTGTAGGATAACGTTATTGCTCTTTTATCTATTCAATGTGTTAAAAGCAACAGAGAGGTTAGAATGTAATTCTGATACTATGTGATGTGAGATAACTTCTAGCAGTAATTGGCTGTTATGTTCTACAGTTATAAAGGAACTACGCAACTAGGAAGTATGTTATCAAAATATGTCATTTTCCGTCTGTTTATATCAGAAATGTGGCGCTGGGAAGCGTATATCTAGTGCCTAATCTCTCTCTCTCGCAAGCTGCGGGTTGCACGTATGTCCTGTTTGCATGTAGACAACACGTTGAGGTTATGTAAGGCAAACACAGACGTGTTGTGGAATTTAATGTTACTATGATGATGATGATGATGATGATGATGATGATGATATGATGATGATGATGATGATGATGATGATGATGATGATGATGATGATGATGATGATGATGATGATGATGATGATAAAAGAGAAAAGAAAAATCAAAACAACAGAAATGAGATTCCTGAAAAGAATACTCAATGTATCAAGAAGAGATAAGATCAGAAATGAAGAAATCAGGACTAAAGTGGGAGTTATAGCAGCGCTCGGTTTTATTAGAAGGCAGCAAGTCAAATGGTTTGGCCATGTAAGTAGATTACCAACTAACAGTCAACTGTCAAAACTGTCATTTACTGCCAATATAGTACCTTGCGGTGTATGGCAGAGGGGTCTTTGAGCCTGAGGAATAAAGGCCGCCTGGCTAGTGCAGTCGCCGCGAACTGTGCAGGTTAGGATTTTCTTTTTGCCCCCGACAGAAAAAAATTCCACACCTTACCGAGGGATCAAACCCGGGTCTCCCGAATGAGAGTCCGGCGTTCTAGCCTCTCGGCCAGCCGCTCCTCCCAACTAACAGTATACCACAAAAAGCAATGATGTACAGATCAGATGGAAACAGAGAAAGAGGCCGACTACGTAAACGATGCACGCAGGGAATAATAACAGAGTCCATGGGAATATCGATACATGAAGCCCATAAGCGGACACTCTCCCGCTGTTTATACTTCACCTCGACACCGCAAGGTACAAGAAGAACATGATGAGATGAGATGACATGAGATTAGCTTTTGCTTGCCCTATTCTGCTCTTAATCTCTGTTGTGAATCTTCCATCTGATGTTATAAATAAAACTATCCACTTGGTTAAGAATTTCTCCTTCTATTTCATATTTGGTGTCACCTTATTCTTTGATATCACCATTGTTAAAGTTTTCTTGATATTCAAGGAGAGTCCTTTCTTTGCACTCTCTGTTACTACAATGTCCAACAATTGTTGTAGATCTTTTGCATTAACCGCCACCAATATTTCTCATTTTAATTGCTGCTATTTGGTTCCAGTAAATATTCTTTATTATTCTGAGATCTTTCCCATCAATGTTAATATCTTCCAACATTTTAATGAGTGAATCATGTTTTACTTTATCAAATGCCTTAGTATAATCTATGAAGCACAAATATATGTCTTTCTGTGTCACTATTAATTAATCTTTCTATTAGTGTCCGTAATGTATACATTGCATTGTTTATATCTATCCTTCCACAAATCAATACTTTCCTTCACCAATTTCCATGTTTATTTTCGTTCTTGTTCTTCTCATTATAATTCTGAGTAGAAGCTTAGTGACATGGTTTATGAGGTTAATCGTACGAAAATCTTCACATTCAGTTGCTTCTGGTCTTTTTGGTATAGCTATAAATACAGATTTCAGCATATCGCTCGGTAGATATCCACTGCTGTAAATATCATTCAATTTTTTGTGTGTGCATATCCTTTACAGGACATCGCTATCAACACCAGCATCTTTCAGCTGTATGTTGATTTCTTGGCAAGATTACGCTCAGTAGTTTGCCATTGCTTTCTGAGCGGCCGGCTCACATAACCCCTAAGTTACGGATGCGATTCGAACCACTGCTGATTCTCACCGTCATCACGTTACCTACGAGAGTATACGACATTGCGGAGAAAAGTCGCTAACCTCTAAGCCACGAAGCCGGCATCATTCAATATTTTGATTAATATATCTACTCCAAATTCTCCCAGTACGTTTAATTCTTCTATTGTAATTCCATCTGGCCTAGTTGTTTTTCCTTTCGCACACCCGAAAGGACTGGGCAGAAAATCCTACTTCTAGACCACGTGTGGTGACTGTAAACGAAACATAACGTTTGTGCAAGTGATACACTTTTTCTTTGCTCACTTATGAGGACCTGTGTCATTGCCGTCAAGAATATAATCATTTGCAATCAGAAATTTTCCTCATCATTTTTGTTTCAACTTTTCTTATTCCAGTATTATTCAATAATTACATGCCTTTACTTTTATTGATTCTCGCACGAATCATGATTTTTTAAAATATCTTTTGACATCCTTCATTTGCGGAATATGTTAATAAGCATCGACTCATTCACGGGATCATTAAATAATGTTCAAAGCAATAATTTCATAAATTCCCCCACAATCACCAATAATAATTTGCATGCAATATGTTTCAGTACTCTGCCTGCCTGTCTGCCTGCCTGCCTGCCTGTCTGTCTGTCTGTCTGTCTTCTGTATATCTAGGTGCGGGATGTGTGGGTTGGCGGGGAGATGTGTGTGTGGGTGGGGAAGTGTGCTTGGGGGATGTGTGCTTGGCTGGGTGGTTGGAGGATGTAGGTGGGTGGTGAAGGATATGTGGGTGGGTGAGTGTGTGTGGGTTATGGGATGGGTGGGAGATGTGTGTAGGTGGTGTGATGTGTGTGAGGGGGGATGTATGGGTTGGTGCATGTATGTGTGCCTGGAGTGCGGGTGGGTGGGTGGGTAGGGGATGTGCGTGTGTGTGTGTGGGGGGGGGGGTGTGGGTGAGTGGGGATGTGTCTCATAATATGGTAACATGCATTGTTTATGTTTGCAACATTCATTTGACAATGTATCATGCACTATTGATGAATGAAAGATGAGTGATTTGAAGGGCCGAATGTAAGACGGGCCTGCGTGCCTAATTTGTTACCCTTTGAAAATAAAGTTGGTTTGTTGATTCGTTCGTTCGTTCTGTCTGTCTGTCTGTCTGTCTGTCTGTCCGTCCGTCCGTCCGTCGCTCGATCGGTCGGTGGGTGGGTCGGTCCTTCAGTCGGTCGGTCGATCTGTCTATTTATCTATTTTTCTGTCTGCTTTCCCCCACCCACCCCCACCCCCACCCCGGCCTGCCTTTCAGTCTCTTTCTGCCTGCCTGTCTAATTTCGCACCCAGAATTTGTCATTTCATGCCATGCTGTTCAGCTCGAAGACGGGTATGATGTTCTGAATACGTCGCTCCTTCATTCCAGATCGGTTACATCTCATGAACGTATACCCTATGAAGATAATGTGATGGTTTCCCCTGTCACTCTACATCTATATGTGCTGCTATTTAACCTCGGCCTCTGACAACAATGTCCAGCTGTGACGACAAGTGAGTGCGCTGCTCCGCCGTGATGGATACTCAAATACAAGAACTGCGTTCCTCACACAATGCAGCGCTGCACGTCGCCTACTAGCAGAAGGTGGCTGTAGGAATGTCCCCTATCGGGCCGAGGCAGTGATAGCATTCTTCAGACATTTCTCAACTTTAGAACAGGGCTTCTCAAAGCAGGGACTGCGGCCACCCTTAGATCGCTTCAAAATAATTTGGGCAGAGCACGCTTGAAGATGTTCTTCTGTTTTATATAATTGTTTAATTAAACACAGTACCTAGTTTGTAACAGAGTTAGGGAGTTGCCATTTTGTTTTGTTTAAATGTATGTAATTGCAAAGTGTTTGAAAACCCGTGCTTTAGAAGGCGCTGCGAATTGTGTCCCACATTACATGATGGGGCCGCGGTAGCGCAGTTTGTAGCATGCATGTCTCTAGGGCGGGTGATCAAGTGTTCGAAACCCTTTCGATGAGGAGGTTCTTGTTTTATCAACACAGGCTCCCAAGTCGACCATCCTAAACACTGGTATCGTGAGATTTCCGTGGAATAAAACAACCGCCATCATGACCACATCATCCATGGAATGCCCATTGGTCAAGGATAGGAAGCTAGCATCTTATACCCAACACGCTCCCTGGCATGCCACAACATCCATGGCGTGACTGACCTACACAATCAACATGTTGCCCCAAGTTATAATTAGTTCAATAATAACACACATTCCGGTGATAATTAAATATGCTATGAAAAGGGTATTTTGTGAAATAATTCGCAGTACAGTGTTAGTTTAAATTGAAATGTAGCTAATACTATATCCATTTTCATGGCAGGAAAGTCATAAAGTGCAGACTTCATTACGGGTGGACAGTGCTGAAGGGAAGCAGATAGTGTAAACCGTTAGCATAGTAACAACTAAGAACAGTTCGGCAGTAACTAGTCTTATGCCTCACCCTTATTGGTGGAAAGTGCTGAAGGAAGCAGAAAATTTCAACCTTTAAAATAGTTTTTAAGAAACATTTGGTTGTGACTGTCAGTATGTCTTCTGTCACACATTGGTTTTGTTAAAACTATTTTTCGGGAACCCTCATTTATGATGTGTAACCGTTAAATGGTTGAAGTGAACTAACACGACAGCCTAGTGATTGTCGATGATATTATTGCAGCGCTGTAACGTTGACTAGAGCAGTTTCTGAATCTTACTCTTCAGTGTGACAGGCATGCTTCATGCACAGTGACATGCTTCATTGGAACCATCAGAGATGGGGGAATCTATTGGATATTTCCCCCAGGACATGCCGGTGTGGCGGGAAACGAGCAGGCGGACAGATTGGTTGGGTCTGCATGTCATAAACCTATGGCTTGTGAAGGAAGGTAATTATTACTAATGATGCCCCAACCGACCCAAACTGGTTGTAATAGAAATCAACAGACACAACGTTGGGATAACATTAAACTAATGTTTATTGGTTACGAGCGTTTGTTACACCACACATGAATTACAATTCCTATTCCAAGAGAATCACAAAATCACTAACAACCGGCTAACCCTTCTAAGTATTTTATGCCTATCTAAAACAACCCCGTAACTAAATGGTTCTAAACCCCGACCGTCCCTAACGCCATGTTAAGCGCTAACTGTCCCAACAATAACGACCTCTTCCGTCTTCTCTCTTCCACGGCGCATGCGCACCACTCATGCGCCGAGCTGTGTGTACACTAATTTAGTTTCATGTGTAATATGGGGCTGTGACACTGTACCGTTGGGTGTGGTACTGGTACATGATAGGCAGACGAGATCGGAGCCCTTGGGATCATGTTTGTTGTGTGGATGAGCAGATAAGTCATTAAGGAGAATAGTTCGTCAGTGGTGACTAGAACAGTGGTTCTCAACCAGTGGGGAATCAGGGGTGAGTCTGAGAGTTTCCGGGGCGGGAGTGTGTGTGTGTGTGGTGAGGGAGGAGGAGGAGGGGGGGGGTGGGGGGGGGTTTAAGACTACAGATTGGCAGACTCAAAATGGCTTCAGGACAACACACAACGCGATCGTCCTCCTTTCTTGTATTATGTGTGAGCACGTGGATATATATATATATATATATATATATATATATATATATATATATATATATATATATATATATATATATATATATATATATATATATATATACAATATATGGGTGTGTGTGAAAGGGGGAGGATGACATTTTGGAAAATGGGGGAGAGGAGGTCATTCTGAACATATGGTGAAAGGATGCATGGGTCAAAAAGGGTTGAGAAACACTGGACTAGAGGATCTGGCCGACACTCAGTACTCCGAGGAAAGATCAGACGGTCACATAATCAGACTGCAGCTGGTACTATTAGTATAGGGACTCTTCGTTGGCCATTGAAAATGAGGACGGACCACGTATAGGAATGTAACGAGTGCTGTGACGTCGGATCTTGACTAAACCCATCTTATGGGAGCGCCAAACCAACTCACTCGGAAACTATCTATTCACAGTCTACTGTTTACAGTCTTGGGGGACGGGGGAATAAATATATAAAGCAGACAAAGGGGAAAGCAGACAGTCAAAGCAGACAAAATGGAAAACAGACAATCTAAACGAAGACACAAAGCAGAGAGCAAAGAGACTAAGAAAGAACAGACGAGGTAAAGACAGATGAAAAGAAAGACAGAAAATAGGCAGAAATAACGACAAAATGACTTAAAGATGAGCGAAAGAGTAGGAGAAATAGTGCAGTGAAACTGGAATAAATGAGCAAGATTAAAAACAGTGAAAGAAAGAAAGAAGGATAGAAAACAGACAGAAAGAAAAACATTAAGAAGCCTATTGTGAATACATAAATACCGGCAGAAAGGGAGCAGAAAGGCAGTGAGACAGAAAATAATATACAATACAGACAGACAGACAGACAGACAGACAGACAGACAGACAGACAGACAGACAGACAGACAGACAGACAGACAGACAGACAGACAGACAGACAGACAGACAGACAGAAATAAAAGAAAGAAAGAAAAATAAATAAAGACAGAAAGAAAGGAAACCCTACATGTATGTCTGTCTGTCCATCCATCAACTGCCTATGGTAATCCAGTCTACCCCTTGCCTGATTCTCACGTTCACATTGTATTTGTCAACATTTCCTTCCTCCAGGTTGCCGCTCTGTAATTATCTCTAGGACTTCGTGGTTCGTCGCCTTTCCTGTAGTGACACATTTCCGGTTGATTTCTTATCTGCAAACACTTCCCAACACTTCAGCAGAAATGCAGACAGAAGGATGGAAGGTAGAGACAAAGGAGAAATATCAAGAAGTTGGAGACAGAGCAAATGAAAAACAAACTAAAACAGGGAATATTAAACAGACAATCAAACAGACAGACAGACACGTGGAACAATTCCCGAGGAAAAGAGACAAACACACTGGGCAAACACTTGGTGAAATACACATACAGTGAATTCAGAAGAATTAAAGAAAAGGCGACAAATAAGATAGACGAAGAAGAAATGACAGAAATAAAATCAGATAGGAATAAAAATGAGGTAAAAATGCCGAATGGCGAATACAACGAAATAAAGACAGACAGAAAGAAGTACATATAGATAGATAAACAGACATTCAGATAGATAGAAAGAACGAATAGAGGTTCAAAGTTACAAAATAGTTTTAAGTCTGATTCGGACTATCTATCTATCTATCTATCTATCTATCTATCTATCTATCTATCTATCTATCTATCTATCTATCTATCTATCTATCTATCTATCTATCTATCTATCTATCTATCTATCTATCTATCTATCTACCTATCTATCTACCTACCTACCTATCTATCTATCTATCTATCTACCTGCCTGCCTGCCTGCCTGCCTGTCTATCTATCTCTCTGCCTGCCTGCCTGCCTGTCTGCCTGCCTGCCTGCCTGCCTGCCTGTCTGTCTGTCCATCTATCTCTCTGTCTGTCGATCGGTCGCCCTCTCTCTCTCTCTCTCTCTCTCTCTCTCTCTCTCTCTCTCTCTCTCTCTCTCTCTGGCTGGCTTCCTGGCCCAACGCCCGCCTAGTATGTCTGTCCGTCATTCCGCGCATCCATTCATCATATTTGTCCATCCACCCGTCTATTCTGTTGTCCATCCACTCATATAATTTGTCCATCTATCAGTTGTTTCGCCCATCCTCCAATCTAGTTTGTTGGTTTGTCCATCCCTCCGTCCGTCTGTCCATCCATCCATCCATCCATCCATCCACCCATTCATCCAATGCAAGAGTTCACATTTTAAAACTATTATAATCACTTAATTGTGAAGCTAACTATTGCTGTAGCCGTCTAGTAGCCCGAGAGTTGGTGCATGAGGAAGTTGCAAGGGTCACACAGGTAATCAACTATTGACGTCTTTTGTTAGTTACCACGTAAAATCGTGTAATAGATAGTTTAACAGCAATATGTTTCCAATATGTGGACATTTAGCAGGATGTTCTGTAATCCACAAACCTTACTGTGTTGATTACGTAAACATTGTATAAAATGAGTCTGTAGTGGATAGAAATTGCGGGGTAAATATAGTGTAATTCGCTCACCCCCAGTCTCTAGCCTAGTGACCGAGAGAACATTACCCTAATTGGAAACTTTTACCCTGGAGTCAGGCTCACTGTGATTAACTCGTTAGACGAGACATTTTCTGTGAGAAGTAAAATCCCTCCTAGCGGAGGAATTATCATATACCCTCCATCACCCTGCAGCTATTACTTTGGTTTTCTCACTCCCCGCCAGTTGTTATGTTAACCTAGTCTATCGCGATGATAACCTTAGTTCCTTTCTTCCCGCCACTACTACATTAACCTATTCAGTCATAAGTATTACCTTAGTTCCTTCATTCACAGCCACTACTACGTTAATCTATTGTCTATTCAGTCACAGATATTACCTTAGTTCCTTTCTTCCCCGCCACTACAACATTAACCTATTCAGTCATAACTAGTACCTTAGTACTTTCTTCCCCGCCACTACTCTATTAACCTATTCAGTAACAGTTATTACCTTAATGTCTGTTCCGTGGCGATGGAGTTACGGACGCAGTTCGTAATCTGATCCAATCTGATGTCTCGCCATCTATTCTAACCACTGTTTGTTGGTCTAGATCAGGGGTGGCCAACCTTTTCAACAGGCGGGCCAAATTTCAGAAATAATATTTCCTGCCGGGCCACGGACCTAATTTTATTTTTATTTATTTTATTTGTTAATTAAAATAAACAAAGCAAGCGTGCTATAGCTTTGACCACATCGTAGCTTCCCAGTATGTGAGATCGTGGTCAAACGCTTGCCTGGTTTAATGTAAAAAAAAATCAACAACAACAAAAACACACCAAGAAATGGGTATTTTTTTGTTGTTGTTGAAGGAAATAAAACATTACTGATAATCAAACATATTTATTAGACAATTAAAACATATTTAAAAGTGAAACACCTGACTTTGTTTTACAGAACTAAGTGCATCAAAATTGATCTCGACTGATGTTGTCGCTACACGCAAACAGTTTTCACAATGAACATCAGTAATTTTTGTTCTCACTTGTGATTTGATGTGCTTCGTGCGACTAAAGCATAAGTGTTTCCACATAGCGAAACCATCGACAGAGCATGTTTGCAAAACGTAGGATATTTATTCTTCTCCAAATACGTTTTATGGAATTCTTCCACACTAACTTGTTGGAATTTCTTCTTTAACTGTGTTTCACAACACATTTCACAATGTTCCATTTGTAATATTCCTGGTAATAAATTAACGTCTACCGCGAACGGCATTGCAAATGCAAAACAAAAGAACGTGATGTTTGTTGTTTTTTTTCAATCCTGAAATCGGTTTTAAAATTCAAAGTCAGATATCAAAGAAGCATATATATCCGCCGCGTCCTGTGTGACTTCTGGTTGCAATGACAATGTAGGAGTAAAGTTTTTTGTCCTCAACTGTTGTTCCCAAAGACCCCCGGGAAGGTTAACCCGGTCAACAAATGCCCGCAGAAGCCGGATGTGTTGGCCTAACGGCGCAAGAACACAGCTCTGCTGTAAACAGGCACAACGCAATCACGTCCGGAAAAAAAAACCTCCGAATGAACGCAGAAGAAGAAGTTCCCAAAGACCAAGTTTCATTTGAAATGCAGAAATATAATCATACATCTTATTAATTAATTGATCTTTCCCTTGTAGACGAGTATTAACGTCATTTAGCTGGCTAGTTATATCAACCAGAAATGCAAAGTCGCAAACCCCCTCTTTGTCTTCAAACTCTGGGATACATTTTGACTTGCTTGCAAAGAATGATTGTATTTATTGCTGCAAATCAAACACCTTTTTCAACATTTTGGCACGGGTCAGCCATCTTACTTCTGCATAAAATGTAACGTCATTATAATCTTAGTCCAAAGACTTTAAACATTCTTGGAACTGACGGTGATTCAACCCGTTCGACATAATGAAGATCACTATTTTGACGATCACTTTCATGACATGGTCCATTTTGAGGGGCTTCGAACATAAATTCTCCAGATGAATAATGCAATGAAAATTTAGCATTGAAGTATTACCGACTTTGGAGGCCTAATTTTCAACCAATTTTACTAAACCTTCGATTTCCCAACCATTGCTGGAACGCCATCCCTTGTTAAGCTCGATAAGTTGTTAAGTTATAACGAAAAGCGATTCAATGTCGATGTAACTGCCTCTAACACATCTCGTGACTTAGTAATGTCCTTAAGTGGTTACAGTGCCGCTAATTCTTCTGTCTTTTTAAAATGGACATCAACACCCCTGATATAAAGTTGCCAGTTGTTCAGTATCTGCCATATCTGGGCTTTCATCCAATGCTAGAGCATAAAATATAAACTTGGATGCTCGACATTTCAAATTATCCTCAATATGTTTTCCAATGTCGTCCACGCGCCTAGTAATAGTCTGACGAGACAGACTTATTTTTGAGAAATCCTTCTTCTTTTCTGGACACAGAATTTCAAAGAAGCTCTCCAAACATTCCTTAACCATTTCATCATCTGAATATGGCTTCGATGGTTTTGTTAGTATCATGGCTACTGCATAACTAGCTTTTACATAGCATGTTAACTCTGAATCCGCTCTAGTAAATATCTTTTGTTGTGCGGTATTTTTTTTAAAAAGTCAATTAACATATTTGCATGTTTAGTCTCGTCGTGCCGTTTGATGTTATACTCTTTCAAACAAAAAACAGATTCGTTACATATCATGCTTATGGGCTTTGTTTTAATTTCCACTAAAAAATTGTTTATAGTCCAACTGTCTTGAAAACTTCTTAATTCTTCTGTGATTCTTCTCTTCTTTGGTCCAACGTCTTTACTAGCTGACGCCATGGTAGGTCTTCGTTGTTAACTGAAAAAAACCCCACCATGGGTAATACTAATTAATAATAAGTAATTAATTTAAATTACATAAATAAAACTTTCAGGGTTTACTTAATTGATATGGTAGACACGATAATTGGTTAAATTAGTTTGAACTTTTATTATAAATATAATACATTTGTATTTTAACTTAGATCGCAAAATATCTCCAGACGCAGTGGCGATAATAGAACGAAACTATAGAATAACAGGGAACTTTGTCAAGCTGGACTGACAAGTAGTTTTGAGTATGAGTATGAGCCATATAGCGTTGCGAGGAGAAGACCACAGACCATAGTATATATATATATATATATATATATATATATATATATATATATATATATATATATATATATATATATATATATATATTAGTTAGTTAGTTAGTAGTTAGTTAGTTAGTCGCAGTTCCAACTTATATATATATATATATATATATATATATATATATATATATATATATATATATATATATATATATATATATATATATATATATATATATATATATATATATATATATATATATATATATATATAAGAAGTTGAAGTTTCATATTAAATTTCATCAACACCTAGCGACGGACAAAAAAATTAAGTAACCTTGAATGTCAAATAGCGGGATATTTGAAATAGATAAGATCCATGAATTTTCCCGAAAATGCGGGATATTTAAAATAGATCAAAACCAATGAATTTTTCCAAAAATTCGAGATATTCAAATTTCTTTTGGCTATAATTTAAAAATATATGATAGGAACGACTCATGCATTAATGTTCTTTTCGTGATATGTACAATACAGTTAACATTTATGTTCATTTGACCTAGCTCCGCGGGCCGCAACATGACTCCCGGTGGGCCGCATGCGGCCCGCGGGCCTCGTGTTGGCCACCCCTGGTCTAGATAGACTATTTTTATGAGTTGTACTACATGTGATAGAAAGCCCATTCTCCTCATGATTTCCCAACGTTTATGATGTTGTACACAGTCAAATGCCTTTGAATAATCCATAAAACATAAGAATTTGTTTACCTTAAATTATCTACACTTCTCTATTATTAATCGCATGTTGAGTATGTGATCTCTTGTTCCTCTTCCTTATCTAAATCCAGCTTACATAATGTTAATCTCTTCTTCCATTTTCTTACGAAGTCTTCCCGTTATGATTTTATTAGAATTTTACTTGCATGATTGATCAGGGCAACAGTTCTATAGTTGATGCATAATTTCAAATTGCTTGTATTTGGTATTGGAATGCAAATAGTTCTCTTCCAATCTTTTGGTCATATACTATATTTCCATATCTTTTTACATAATGTAATGCATGATATATTACTACTACATTAACCTATTCAGTCACAGCAATTACCGAAGTTCCTTTCTTCCCCGCCACTACTTTTTGCTTTTGTTTTGCATATCCTTTATAGGACATCGCAGTCGACATCAGCATTTTTACCATTGTGTCTCTTGGCAAGTTTATGTTCAGTAGTTTGTCATTGCTTTCTGAACGACGGCACCGATACCAACGCGAAACCAAGGCAGCGCGGTCTGCTGCCAAATCGCGCTCATCTGTGTTTCGAAACCGGGTATACAGGATTACGAATAGTGTCCGTAATCCCTCCCTCCACTACTACATTAATTTATTCAGTCATAACTATTGCCTTAGTTTCTTCATTCACCACCACTACTACATTAACCTATTCAATCATAACTATTACTTTAGTTCCTTCATTTCCCACCACTACTACATTAACCTATTCAATCATTACTATACCCTTAGTTCCTTTCTTCCCCGTCACAACTACATTAACCCATTCAGTCATAACTAGTACCTTAGTTCCTTTGTCCCTAGGTCGACCAGCACGAAGATGAACACCTGGACATGTCAGACAACTTCGACATGAAGGTTTGTGAGGCATGACTGCCAAGGAATCTAGATACTCTTCGGTGGGCCACGATGAGTGCGACGTTCTGCACAGAAGCTGCTACATGATGATGATGATCGTCGCCGTGATAAGAATAGATATCACTGCGCTCCGGACAAGGCCATGAACGCTCGCTCTATTCCTTCAGTAGTCGACTAGTGTGAATGCTGATTGTCCACATCTTTTAGAAATTCCGGTTACCAGGAATAATTGTATTCTAATCTTCACAATACCAAGAACGTCCACTCCTAGCCATTTGAAGTGAAGTGTAGTGTTTTTAGAGTTCTTGAAGAATCAATCCTCGCCCACATTCATGCACTAACAGATGTCTAAGAGCTGTTCCTTGTTGGATAGTTCTGTTCTTATCAAAGTCTGGGCAACAATGACGCACGCCGCCTTCTGATCTTCTGCCAGATTTTCTTGCCTGCAGCTTACTGCTTAACGTGCAATATTAGGTAACTTAGCCCCGGAAAAGCATCAGCTTAATTATTAATTCATTTCTCTCCTACTTTAGGAAGAAGACATTTTAGTTTTATTTTATTTTAATTTTTCATTATGAAAAATATATTTCCTTCCTTCCTTCCTTCTCTCTCTCTCTCTCTCTCTCTCTCTCTCTCTCTCTCTCTCTCTCTCTCTCTCTCTCTCTCTCTCTCTCTCTCTCTCTCTCTCTCTCTCTCTCTCTCTCTCTCTCATGCAGGCTTGGATCAAGTAACTAAAATAATCAATAATTCATTCATTTATATTTAATCAAATGTAGAGGTGTAAACGTAACTTTCTTGCTTCTTATCTTAATATAACGTTGGCATAATAGTACATTCACATGCACATAAGTGTTCTTTGGTCACATGCGTGCTTAATATTAATGCAGTATACCCAGTAACCTTGTGCGAGGGTGGAAGTGGGCGGGGAGGGAGTGGTTTCCCCGTGGCGAGGTGGCTAAACGCTCCGAAGGTTGTGGGTTCAAACTCCGGGTTGCTCCACTCGGTCCACGGGTGCAATGTTATCATATCATGGCTGGGGCTACGGAGTTCGTGTTTTGTGCGATGCTGTCGGCAGGCACAGAGACCGAGCCATGTGGGGTCAAACCCGGTACGATGAAGTCGACCCTATCACCTGTAATCCCAGTAATCTTGCTTGCCGTGCTACATTTGTGTCCAGTGTGAGCATTGTTTGTACCATCTGTGTCCAGTGTCAGAATTGTTTGTACCATCTGTGTCCAGTGTCAGCATTGTTTGTACCATCTGTGTCCAGTGTCAGCATTGTTTGTACCATCCGTGTCCAGTGTCATCATTGTTTGTACCATCTGTATTCAGTGTCAGCATTGATTGTACCATCCGTATTCAGTGTCAGCATTGTTTGTACCATCTGTATTCAGTGTCAGCATTGTTTGTACCATCTGTATTCAGTGTCAGCATTGTTTGTACCATCTGTATTCAGTGTCAGCATTGTTTGTACCATCTGTGTCCAGTGTCAGCATTGTTTGTACCATCTGTGTCCAGTGTCAGAATTGTTTGTACCATCTGTGTCCAGTGTCAGCAGTGTTTGTATCATCTGTGTCCAGTGTCAGCATTGTTTGTACCATCTGTGTCCAGTGTCAGCAGTGTTTGTACCATCTGTGTCCAGTGTCAGCATTGTTTGTACCATCTGTGTCCAGTGTCAGCATTGTTTGTACCATCTGTGTCCAGTGTCAGCATTGTTGTACCATCTGTATTCAGTGTCAGCATTGTTTGTACCATCTGTTGAAGCCACACTATCTTGGTACGTCAAGCTCCATACTTATCTTTGTTGTTGATTTTGAAATTTCTGTTTTGCATTTTCTCTACTTGCGATTTCTGTTTTCATCACTAAATTTGTTATGTGTAATTGATGTAAGTACTATCAAAATATTAAAAATATGAATAAAATTAGGTGGACCTGCGGTAAAGCTGTGAAAATGTGAACAACATAAAATGACACAAAGTAGTGCAGCTTTACATAACAGAATTACGACACATACAGGACGTTGCGACGATTAGCCTTCATCAGCAAACGAACACATTCATAAACACAACATATAGTCAAGGAGATCTCCTGTGACTACATCAAAAAGTGACGACAGGACGAAAAGAACAAAAGAATTTAAAAAATGGAAGCAATGAAGAGAAAATGAGAGTGGGAAAAATGTTCATATTTACCTCACAATTCCGATCTGTGTGTAACTCAGAATATCACCGATGTCTGCTTTTTATACCCAACCGAGGGAGTGAGATGTAGGATGATGACGAGGTGATGGGTGTAGCGGTTCAGTGAGCACATTGAAAGAAGGGTGGAGGAGGGCGAAGGCAGGGCGGCAACTTGTGATAGTAGTCTGAGAATGGTATCTGAACAATCTCAGTGGATGTACTAACAAATCGAGTGGGTGCCAGTGAAGGGATTGGCCCTGGTGGACGAATATTGAAGAGCAATGGAATGTGCACCCATGCATTATGGTGGTACTAACCAAACTCACATTATGCACTCCTATATGTTATTGTGAGGCGAGTCATAAAGTCTGGGTGGACTTATATGCGTAAGCGCGCATACATACAAATACACCGCTCAACAGACATTCATACAATAGTGTACATGGACATGTGCAAGGTATATATAAGAAGAGAGAGAGAGAGAGAGAGAGAGAGAGAGATGAGAGAGAGAGAGAGAGAGAGGCATAGCTACTTGACACATGATATGGGCACGCGCAAAGAAGCAATTTTTGAGATATATATATATATATATATATATATATATATATATATATATATATATATTATATATATATATATATATATATATATTATATATATATATATCATTCATTCATTGGCACCTTGCCGTCTTGACAGACGATAGTTTGTGCTTTAAAAAGGCATAATAACTTTTAACTATGGCGGTAGCGAGTGTGACTGATAAGCCCAATTTGCGCTGTAAATGTCCGTTCACAGTGGGTGCATCTGAACACGTGGTCATTTCCACCATCATGCACTATCTTACGTCTCAAACGCTTGGTGTGTGACTTTTCTGCAATAATTTTCTCCTTTGACTTTATTCCATTTCTGATATTTGCCCTCCATGCAACACGTTCAGCGGCGACTTGCTCCCAATGTGCATTATCAATGCCTGTATCAATCATGTCCCGCTTACACACATCTTTGTATCGTAGTAGAGGCCGACCCTGAGATCTCTTACCCATCTGTAATTCACCAAAAAAGATATCCTTTGGTATTCTACCATCATCCATCCTCCTAAGATGTCCTATCCATCTAAGTCTACGAAGACTGAGCATGGAATAAACTGTCACACAACCTGATCTTTCCAATACTTCAGTATTTGTGATTTTGTCTTGCCACTTAATACCAAGAATTCTTCGCAGACACCGCATATGAAAGCTGTTTAAATTGTTCTCTTGGTGTGAGTAAGTTGTCCAGGTTTCACTGCCATAGAGAAGAGTACTAAGGACACAGGCTTGATAGACAAGGACTTTTGTTTTGGCAGTAAGCTTCCTGTTCTCCCAGACTCTTTTTCTTAACCTGTTCATTGTTGTTGCTGCCTTACCAATCCGGATGTTGATTTCCTGATCTAGGGATAATTTGCTATTTACCACTGATCCTAGATTATGTAAAATGGTCTACTATCTCTAGTTCGGCGTCGTCAATAAAGACTGATGGTACCCCATGTGCACCTTGTGACATAATCTGTGTCTTCTTTTTGCTAATTGTTAAACCAAATTCAGAACAAGCATTAGGAGAATGCAGATAGTAGACATTGCAATTCTTCCTCAGAGTGGGTCGTAACTGCAGCATCATCTGCAAAAAGCAACTCTCTGATCAGTACCCTCCTAATTTTGGTCTTAGCCTTCAATCTCTGAGCATTGTAGAGGCCGCCATCTGAGCGTGAGTGAATGTATATACCACCATCCTGATCACGAAATGCATATTTCAGTAGAAGTGAAAAGTATATTCCAAAGAGGGTGGGAGCTAGTACACAACCTTGCTTAACTCCACTCTTGATTTCAAATTCTTCAGAAGTTGCACCATCAAACTTGATTATACCCTTCATGCCTGTGTGGAACGATTCCACAATGGACAGAAGAGTTGGTATATGGTGATATAATATATATATATATATATATATATATATATATATATATATATATATATATATATATATATATATATATATATATAGAGAGAGAGAGAGAGAGAGGAGAGAGAGAGAGAGAGAGAGAGGTTGGTATAGATCATGCGCTGTACCTCATGGGGTATACGGAGTAGGTCGGTCTACAAATACGAGGCTTCACGCTTACTGTACCCTATGAAATAGGGTAAGTAAGGTTGATTGCTATACCACGTAATTTAGGATCAAATCAACCAGTGCTTGTGTTATTGGGGCTGTATAAGATCCGAACACCAGCAATACACATGGCATAGGTAGGCACAGAGAAGCAAGATTGTTTAGAGAGTGAAAGAGAGAGAGAGAGAGAGAGAGAGAGAGAGAGAGAGAGAGAGAGAGAGAGAGAGAGAGAGAGTATAGTTCCTGCGACATGCAACATGGGGCATGCGGAGTAGGTCGATCTACAAATACGAGGCTTCACTCATACTGTTACCTATGAAACAGGGTCAGTAAGGTTGATTGTTATACCTCTTATTTTAGATACTGAACCGTTACACCCATCACCCCGTCATCATCCTACATCTCACTCCCTCGGTTGGGTATAAAAATAAGACATTGGTGATATTCTGAGTTACACACAGATCGGAATTGTGAGTTAAGTATGAAAATTTTTCCCACTCTCATTTTCTCTTCATTGCTTTCATCTTTTCATCCTTTTGTTCTTCTCGTCCTGTCGTCACCTTTTCGTGTAGTCACAGGAGATCTCCTTGACTATATGTTGTGTTTGTGAATGTCTTTGTTTGATGATGAAGGCTAATCGCCGCAACGTCCTGTATGTGTCGTAATTCTTCTATGTAAAGCTGCACTACTTTGTGTAAATTTTATATTATTAAAATATTAAGAACTTTTTTTCTCTGTCACTATTGTATTTATTGTTCACTCGATCAGACCTCTGATTGTGTGCTAATGGCGTTTGTAACTTAGTTCCACATGTTTAGTTAGCTGCTTCAACAACAAAGTGGGGAGGGGGGGGGGCGTGAAAAGACAACAGGATGGACTTCACTGTACCGGGTTTTATCCTATATGTCTCGGTCTCTGTCCGCAGGGCGGCCTGCTGAAAAAGCCGCACAAAGCACGAACTCCGTACCTCCAGCTACGACCAACAGGAGTCTGAGAAAACTGCACTCGTGAACCCAACCACGTGGCCCGGAATCGAACCCACAACCTTCGGAACGCAAGGAAGGCGGCGTAGCTACTTCGCCACGCAGACTCCCTTAGCTGCTTCAGTTATTATGTACATGTACACAGAGAGCTTCATTCCTTCTGTATATGTACACAGAGCTTCATTTATTCTCTACATGTACACAAAGAGCTTCATTCAATCTGTACATATACACAACGAGCTTAATTTATTCTCTACATGTACACAAAAAGCTTAAATTATTATGTACATGTACACAAAGAGTTTCATTTATTATGTAATGTACACACAGAGCTTCATTTATTATGTACATGTACACAAAGAGCTCCATTTATTATGTACATGTATACAAAGAGCTTCATTCATTATGTACATGTACACAAAGAGCTTCATTCATTCTGTACATGTACACAAAGAGCTTCATTCATTCTGTACACGTACAAAAAGAGCTTTATTCATTCTGTACATGTACACAATAAGCTGCATTGTCATGATGATTATCGCGTATTAATGTTTCCAACCAGTTTAGAATTCATTTTGGATTCATTTCTCCAACCAGTAAGGCTCTGGGATCGACCCAGCCTCGTGAAATGGATACTAGGCAATTTTCAGATTGTTTAATTTTACTGCTTGGTACTGTAGGCATTAATGTCTTGTTTTAATTTTACTGCTTGGTACTGTAGGCATTAATGTCTTGTTTTAATTTTACTGCTTGGTACTGTAGGCAGTAATGTCTTGTTTTAATTTTACTGCTTGGTACTGTAGGCATTAATGTCTTGTTTTAATTTTACTGCTTGGTACTGTAGGCATTAATGTCTTGTTTTAATTTTACTGCTTGGTACTGTAGGCATTAATGTCTTGTTTTAATTTTACTGCTTGGTACTGTAGGCAGTAATGTCTTGTTTTAATTTTACTGCTTGGTACTGTAGGCATTAATGTCTTGTTTTAATGTTACTGCATGGTACTGTAGGCATTAATGTCTTGTTTTAATTTTACTGCATGGTACTGTTGGCAGTAATGTCTTGTTTTAATTTTACTGCATGGTACTGTAGGCATTAATGTCTTGTTTTAATTTTACTGCATGGTACTGTAGGCAGTAATGTCTTGTTTTAATTTTACTGCATGGTACTGTTAGTCAGGTCTTAGTCAGATATGACTGAGCTACCGTATGACAGTAGACGGTACTACCTGCTTTCTGTCAGCGCCGAGTGTTGGGCGGCGCTTACCAAACCCGACACCGCACATTGTGCCAACGGCTTCGGGCGGAAGAGCGCAATTGGGAGGGTACTAGCCTTATCCTGGTGCGAGGAAATGCAACCCAAAGACAAAATAAGTCATGGCAGGGCAGACCAGGCCCTAAGCCTTGGTTGGCAGCTGGTCTAGGATCGAAGCTCCGACAGGCGGACAGTTAGAGCATTGCTTTGCTGATCCGGCAGCTTCTGCAGCTTGTCTTGTTCCAGATGTATAGGTAACTTTCCTCTGGAGTGAACTAGGCAGGCCGAGAGAGGGATCATGCTGCATGGGCAACACATGGTTTCTTTATTTTAGCCCAGGCTTTGTGCTATGGAGAGGCAATAACTCCATCCCTGGTCTTAACCGGTCTCGGAATCAAAGCGAGAGGCAACTGTTACGGGTTATAAGTCCTTGTCAGTTGGCGTAGACATGGGGCGCCACGCGTTGCCTCTGACGGTGGGAGACACCTACAGGTGTCACTGATCAGCTACCGCCCGCCTCAAGCTGGGCAGCCCCCGGCCAATTGGGTGCTGATCCGCCACAGCCTGCCTGCTTCAATGGGTGCTTGGGGCTAGGACAAAATCTGAATCGCGGGCTGTAACACCAATGCACCAGGTACTAATAAAAAGAATAATAGAAACCTCAAGCTACGGCTTTGCAACCTGGAACGTGAGAACCATGTGTCCAGGATTTTCCACTGACTTGACAAATATTGACGATGTGAGAAAAACGGCTGTGATTGATGCTGAACTCAATCGTCTTAACATTGATATTGCTGGCCTGCAGGAGACTCGCCTCGCTGAGGAAGGGTCACTCAGGGAAAACAATTACACCTTTTTTTGGAAGGGAAGAGGGCAGGCAGAAAAAGGCAACATGGTGTGGGCTTTGCAGTGAAGAATTCGCTACTGGGAATGATTGATATCCCAGCTGGAGGTAATGAAAGATTATTATCACTGCGCTTGGCAACCTCTTGTGGATTTGCCACCATTCTCACTGCATATGCACCGACACTCACTTCCTCTGATGATGTGAAGGATACGTTCTATGAGCAGCTAGACTCTGCGATCAAGGCAGTTCCAAAATCCGACTACATTTATATGCTCGGTGATTTCAATGCTCGTGTGGGCAAGGACTCGAGTTCATGGCCAGTGTGCCTTGGAAAATACAACATCGGTCGCATGAATGATAATGGGCAAAGGCGCTGGAGCATTGCACTAGAAATGACCTATGTATTACAAACTCCTTTTTTAAAACAAAAGAGATGCATAAGGTCACATGGAAACATCCAAGATCCGGCCATTGGCATCAGCTGGACTTCATTATCACACGGAGACAACATCTGAACCATACATCATTAACTCGAAGTTACCACAGTGCTGACTGTGATACAGATCATTCTTTGGTTGTTGCAAGGGTTAGACTGAGACCAAAGAGAATCTACACAGCTAAACACAAGTCTAGCCCCAGGATTAATATTATTAACACTCACGATCCTGGAAAGTGCTTTGAATTTCAACAGCAACTTGAGGACGCTTTCAATGATACATCAGAAAATTGTATAGTAAATGATAAATGGAGTAAACTTAAGGAAACTATTTATAAAACAGCGGTAGGGGTTTACGGCATTGTGGATCATAAGAGGCAGGACTGGTTTGCGGCAAACAGCCAGATACTGCAGCCCTTGATTGATAAAAGAAGATAGCTCTCTTAAGAAACAAGGAAAGACCAACGCGTAACACTCTGAGTGAGCTGAAGCAAGCGAGGAAGGATGTACAAAAGGCTGCCAGGCAGTGTGCGAATGACTATTGGATCAAGTTATGTGAGTCCATTCAAATCGCAAGTGATAAGGGAAACATCAGAAGCATGTATGAAGGGATAAAGAAAGCCTGTGGTCCAATGATCAAAGAAGTGCACCGCTGAAAACCTTGACTGGAGAAATCATCACTGATAAGAAACAGCAGATGGATAGATGGGTCGAGCACTATTTAGAGCTTTACTCAAGTGAGACCAAGCTGGCGGATGATGTCCCTTCAACGCCATAGAGGCCCTGCCAACTCTTGACCACCTGGACACACTTCCCACTATAACAGAAGTTAAGTGTGCTATAAATGAGCTTGCATCTGGCAAGGCTCCAGGTAAGGATGGGATTCCAATAGAGGTGATCAGGAGTGGGCAAGACACCCTCGCTCTACAGATCCACCAGCTAATAGAGCTATGCTGGCGAGAAGGACAAGTCCCACAGGATTTCAAAGATTCAAACATCATAACGCTGTACAAGAACAAGGGAGATCGGCGCGACTGCAACAACTATAGGGGTATCTCACTTCTGTGTATTGTTGGGAAAGTATTTGCCAGAATTGTCCTGCGCAGACTTCAAGTCCTGGGAGATCAAGTCTACCCCGAATCACAGTGCGGCTTCCGTCAGAACCGGTCTACCATTGATATGATATTCTTCATTGCGACAGATGCAAGAAAAATGCCGGGAACAAAATCAGCCACTGTTTATTGCCTTCATCGACCTCACAAAGGCATTCGATTTGGTCAGTCGTGAGGGTCTGTTCAAAGCACTAAAGAAGATTGGCTGTCCACCAACTCTTCTGTCCATTGTGGAATCGTTCCACACAGGCATGAAGGGTATAATCAAGTTTGATGGCTCAACTTCAGAAGAGTTTGAAATCAAGAGTGGAGTTAAGCAAGGTTGTGTACTAGCCCCCACCCTCTTTGGGATATACTTTTCACTTCTACTGAAATATGCCTTTCGTGATCAGGATGACGGTATATACATTCACTCACGCTCAGATGGTGGCCTCTATAATGCTCAGAGATTGAAGGCCAAGACCAAAATTAGCAGGGTACTAATCAGAGAGTTGCTTTTTGCGGATGATGCTGCGATTACGACCCACTCTGAGGAAGAATTACAACATCTACTATCTGCATTCTCCAATGCTTGTTCTGAATTTGGTTTAACAATTAACAAAAAGAAGACACAGATTATGTCACAAGGTGCACATGGTGTACCATCAATCTTTATTGACGACGCCGAACTGAAGATAGTAGACCATTTTACATATCTAGGATCAGAGGTAAATAGCAAATTATCCCTCGATCAGGAAATCAACATCAGGATTGGCAAGGCAGCAACAACAATGAACATGTTAGCAAAAAGAGTCTGGGAGAACAGGAAGCTTACTGCCAAAACAAAAGTCCTCGTCTACCAAGCCTGTGTCCTTAGTACTCTTCTTTATGGCAGTGAAACCTGGACAACTTACTCACGCCAAGAGAAACGTTTAAACAGCTTTCATATGCGGTGTCTGCGAAGAATACTTGGTATTAAGTGGCAAGACAAAATCACAAATACTGAAGTATTGGAAAGATCAGGTTGTGTGACGGTGTATTCCATGCTCAGTCTTCGTAGACTTAGATGGATAGGACATGTTAGGAGGATGGATGATGGTAGAATACCAAAGGACATCTTTTTTGGTGAATTACAGACGGGTAGGAGATCTCAGGGTCGGCCTCTACTACATGATTGATACAGGCATTGATAATGCACATTGGGAGCACGTCGCCGCTGAACGTGTTGCATGGAGGGCAACTATCAGAAATGGAATAAAGACAAAGGAGAAAATCATTGCAGATAAAGCACACACAGAGCGTGAGAGACGTAAGATGGTGCAAAATGGTGGAAATGACCATGTTTTCACATGCACCTACTGTGGGCAAACATTTGCAGCAAGAATTGGCCTTACCAGCCACACTGGCCACCGCCATGGATCGTAGATATGACAGTTATTAAGCCTTTTTGAAGCACAATGTACCAAACTATCGTCTGTCAAGACGGAAAGGTGCCAATGTTTGCATGGTACTGTAGGCAGTAATGTCTTATTTTAATTTTTCCGCAATTTTTAAAATTTTATTCACTGCATTACGTTGACTTAGAATATGTGAATGCGTGTCACTTCTCATTGCTACGGCAGTATCCGCCATCAGACTAAGTACTTTAATTCCCTTGTAATGTGTGCTTGTCTCATTCTGCTTGTACCAGAGATTTTCATGGGGAAGTAAAGAAAATCGGCCTTATACTCATTATATTAGCTATCTTGTGCCATTCAGTCCAAGGAAGTTATCTGTCGCATAAATAACATAAAATCTCTCATGTGTTAATTGAATGCCACCACCCAGCTACTGTATGCAAATACAAAAGTAATGCTTTTGTCATATGTGCGCGGATTGTGAGAACACTGACGCTTGTTGGTAAGCTGGACAACGTCAAGCGAAAAATGAAAATAATGGATGTCAATATCTTGGGATTATGTGAGACAAGACAGACAGGGGCAGGAGAAATGTACTCAGGCGAATATATAATAATTTACTCCAGAGGGCATACATGAAAGAGATGTAAGTATAATCTTGGACAGAGACAAAGAGACGATAGTGATGGGATATATGCCCATATCGGAACGAGTTCTGTTAGCCAGATTAAGGGGCGAAATAGTAGATATTAATTAATATTATACAAGTCTATGCACCAAGTGCAGACAGCACAGAATAAGAAAGTGATAACTTTTATAAACAACTTATTATGGCTATATCACAATATAACAACTGTGAAACAACTATTGTCCTGGGAGATTTCAATGCAAAAGTTGGAGAAGAACAAGATGAAGGTGTTATTGGGGTATATGGCATTGCAGACAGAAATGAAAAAGGAGACGAGAAGCTTGGGGAAGACCAAGAGAGAAGATGCTAGACAGTTTGACAGCATGGCATGGAGGAATATCACTATCAGAAATGATTAGCAACACGAGGTAGAGGGGTACGGCGAGGTATGATCACCACCTCTACACGGCAAGTACTCTAAGAAGTTAATGGCATGTAAATTGACATTGTACTTGTTTAATACCAAGAGTTGGCTTTTACTAAGTTTCAGCCTTACACAAGTCAACGAACCTTTTACGTGTCATATTCAGTAGAAGGTGCTATATCTGTATTCTATAGACCACTCGGCACTCGAGCGGTGATGGGGTCAGTATCACGGCAATTTCCTTTGCTTCCCTTGACTTGTTCTGTACACATTTTGGCTGGGTGGATCTGGGAGCCTAGGTCAATGTTTAAAATATCACCGTCGACGGTGATTCGAACACATGGCCACCGGCAGGACGGGCCAGCTTAGCTTCAGTTGAACAAGCTATAAACCACTCCACGTGACCGGGAGAGTAAGACGAGTGTCTACAAGCTATAAACCACTCCACGTGACCAGGGGATTAAGACCGGCGTCTACAAGCTATAAACCACTCCACGTGACCGGGTAGTAAGACCAGTGTCTACAAGCTATAAACCACTCCCGTGACCGGGTAGTAAGACCAGTGTCTACAAGCTTATAAACCACTCCACGTGACCGGGAGAGTAAGACGAGTGTCTACATGCTATAAATCACTCCACGCGACCGGGGGAGTAAGACCAGTGCCTACAAGCTATAAACCACTCGACGTGAGTGACCGGGGGAGTAAGACCGGTGTCTACAAGCTATAAACCACTCGACGTGAGTGACCGGGGGATTAAGACCAGTGTCAACAAGCACTTCTGTAAAAGTGTTTACCAGTAGTTCTCTATTTAAACCAGTCTGTTATTGTATACTTACGGGGTGTTCTGTACTATTCATTTTCCATACAGGACTAAACTAATTAAGGGCGACTGCCTTCCATCTTTGTGTCTGCCCATAATCTACTATGTGTACGTAGATTTCTATGATAGCTTCTGCGAATAGGACGAATTATTCATCTCTCAAAACAATGTAAAGTACTTAGTAAGTCTGTCTGTCTGTCTGTCTGTCTGTCTGTCTGTCTGTCTTTAAGACTATAGGCCTTATTTGATCTCACCTCGGAATCTACCTATTCACTTTCCACATCCTGAAATATTGTCCATGTCTTTCGCCTAACATTAATCTCTGTCTTTAATTCTCTTATCTGGGCGTTTTTGCTCGCCCGAAATGTCTTCTGCCATGATGAAAACAGCGGAATGGCAGTGTAAATGTGCTGTTAGATTGATGTTTTTCTCAATCACATCCAGCGCCAGCATGTTTTTCTCACTTTCTGATTTATTGAAATACGTTTGTCTTTCTCCTTGACTTCCATGTCCGTAAGTTTGTCAAGCCACTTTAGTTACTCTGCTCCGCGTAGGCGACTTTTAATGAATGTTTATAATTTATGGGTAATTGTTTTTGTTGTTCTTTAGGCTGTTGATCCACACATGCAGTGCTAATTTTCTTTAGAGTTAAATATTCACCACCAATCCATCATGCGCCATGCCGGTAAGCTTGGGCGGTCATGATTCGTCCTTTCACTCGATCACCAGAGTCGGGGATCAGCTCAGTGCTGTTGTCTCGACCATAAATATTCACAGCTTAACTTTTATTTTAATGTATTTTGTTGTCCACAAATGGCCTAATGATACGAAAGCAATTGTTGCCTCTTGTGTTCTAATCTAATCTCTGTTCCAGCCACTTAGTCTACATTCGTGCCTGCGTGTTTATATGTGTGTTTTCACGCCTTGAAGTGAAGTTGCACCAGGGGTAATCGATTTGAGATTTGCCTTGTTTATACTGAATACATTTGAATTGTTTTGTGTTCTCCAACTGAATAAGTACTGATTCTCAATTCAGTTCCTGGGGACGCCCGATCGATGGCGTCGTATAAACAAGAATAAACAGTGTCCTCAAGTCGCTGGGGTAAATGTCGATATTTGCACAAAAAGGAATTCTACGAGAGACAGACGAGAGTTGGCCAACCAGTCATTATAAAGCAGTTAAACATGTGTGCTGCATCTCTTCATGCGGTTATCATCATCAGCATCGCCTTCTTTTGTTTTCCTTCTTTATTATCAATTTCTTCTTCTTCTTCTTCTTCTTCTTCTTCTTCTTCTTCTTCTTCTTCTTCTTCTTCTTCTTCTTCTTCTTCTTCTTCTTCTTCTTCTTCTGCTACTGATATTGTAGTTGTTCTTCTTCCTGCTGCATCTACTATATGAGCTGATGTTGAATATGATTACTACTACTACTACTACTACTACTACTACTACTACTACTACTACTACTACTACTACTACTACTACTACTACTACTACTACTACTACTCTATCTATCAGTCTAGCATACCCCATTTGTTTGTTTCTGAACTTGGAGAGGGGCGGTGAGCTCTGCGACACAGTCACGTGAAGACACTACTTTAGTAAAAGGTCGAGTGAGAAGCCTCTTTATCAAGTTCTGTCACATCGACGCAAACCTTTTCTGGGATTGGAGGGTTGAAAAATAATGTATTGGACTTAAGATTGAAAACCGACAGTCACTTGATGTGGTATTTAAAAATAGAAATGGCAGATAGATAGCCCCAATTCGTAGTTGCCAACTATTATAGGAAAATCAGAAACTGGCGCGTAAGACTCCCTAGTGATAAAACAGATATATACTATAATGTTCCACTAGGTATAATTCAGGTTTTCTAATAGAAGGCCAAGAGAGCACAGGGAAGTCACTGCTTTCAGAAGGAAGAAAACTTAAAGCTCAATCTGGTTAGATTGGAAGCTAGTATTATCCCTTCCACTTGCCTTCTAGGTGGTGTGGTCAAATTAAGTATCACCATCACAATGGATTTGAACACAGTAATACACATATGACTCGGATGAAAGTACATAACACTCTAAGAGAGGTTTACAATATTGTAATGGAAGAAAATGGAGTGGGGGTATGCTCCATGGGCATAACAATATTACACAGTTATGCACTGACACAATTATTCTTAATTGTTATATATAGGTAACTATCTCAAGTGTTATATCTTAAAGAAAAAAAAACACTGCAAACACCAAGCAAAGGTCTAACACAACTAACTAGGCATGACTGTACTTACGTCTCTGGTTAAGTTAAGCACTGATTGTAAATGTTTATTTCCTGGTTAGATCTGGTAACAACTAGTTGATCGTGATACTGCTGATTTCAGTTTGCTAACCTAAGATTCAGGTTACTTTGTGGAAGGATCACTGTAGGTATTAGTGGGGACTAATTGGTGTTGTTTAATTGTTGTTGGCCTCTGGGTGGAAAAGGAGTATAGAGGTTACATGGTAGCATACCACTTAGCTGGCTTCTTGAGTGGCACTGTCCAATTGACGGTCCTATCCTCCTCACGGCAAAATACGGACTTAGGCTCTCCTCATTCCCCGACGACTGCACCACTCAGGCCAGATATGTTCCCAGTCTTCTGATTTTGCTATTAGTGCTTGGTCGTCCGCAAACAGGAGTTCTCTAATGGTTAGATTTGCAGATGGTTCTTCTTCTGTATTCTAGTCATGCGGTGTTCTTGCAGTCTCTGTTTGGCTGGTTTCTTTACATATGTTGTCTATATATGTTATGAACAAAGAGAGGGGACAGGACACAACCTTGTCGTACTCCAGATCTTATGGTGAAGGGTTCTGAGTGTTCTCCAGTTTCTCTCACTATGCATTCACTGTTGTTTTATAAGCTTCTACATAGGTTTGTTACATGTGTATTCACTCCATATTGTTTAAGGATTTCCCACTTTATATATATATGTATAATATATATATATATATATATATATATATATATATATATATATATATATATATATATATATATATATTATATATATATATATATATATATATATGTATAATATATATATATATATATATATATATATATATATATATATATATATATATATATATATATATATATATATATATATATATATATATATATAATCTGCTTTTTTAAAACAAAAGAAATGCATAAGGTCACATGGAAACGTCCAAGATCCGGCCATTGGCACCAGCTGGACTTCATCATCACACGGAGACAACATCTGAACCATATATCATTGACTCAAAGATTATTTAAATATCGCGTTAATACAAACGCCAATTACTTGATATTATTTTCCCCTTCATACTTTACGGTTCTGTACTTCTCGCCCTTCTGAAATTCGATTTATAGCGTATGTAGACCCGCAAATCGCGTTTCAGGTAGACGTCTAGACTTGTTCTAGTATGTTATTAAATTTAGCTTCCATTTTTACGTATATTGTGTGTGTGTGTGTGTGGGGGGGGGGGGGGATTTATATGGCGGAAATGTGAAAGGGGGAATGACATTCTGAAAATATGTTGAAGGATTGCATGGGCCAAAAGAAGTTGAGAACCACTGGGCTATACGAAGAAGAAGAGTTTTTGTTCACGTTCTGTTTAGGGTGTTTGCTTGTCATAACACACACTCTCTAAACGTAGCGTTACGGTGCTGTTTATTGCCCTTGTCCTGAGAGTTAAGGGGCAAGTGTTGACAGAGTTACCACGACACGATTGTTTCACGGGATTTACTACAGAACTAACACGAATGTTCTTGGTGTATAACTGTGAGAGTTTGTGTAAATGTTGTAAATATTTATGTGTGTATGTAGGTATGTATGTGTTTATGCATGTGTGTGTGTGTGTGTTGTGTGTGTGTGTGTGTGTGTGTGTGTGCGTGCCTGCGTTTGTGTGTGCGCGTGCCTGACTGCCTCATAACATTTAATAGGCATTGTTTATGCTCACTGCATGTATTTTACAATGTGTTTTTCTATGTCAGTGTAACATGCACAATAGACAACTGATGTACGAAAAGATGAGTGATTGGAAGTCTCGAATGTAAGACAGGTCTGTGTGCCCAATTTGCCATCATCATCATCATCTTCCACTTTTGCCGTCAAGCGTCGTGGGGAGGAATAATTGGCGTTCCAGCGCTCAGTGGGTGGCACTGGATAGTGTCATTCCGTGTGCTTGTACGAGTCTTTGTCTTTGATGTCGTCAATCCATTTTCTTCTCCGGCGTCCTCTTGCTCTCGTCGCAGATCTTCTTTGATGTAGGGCCGGGCCAGTGCTGGTAGTTGGTGGTGCTGCATTCTCACAAGATGTCCAAACCATTTGATCTTCTGTCTTTCGATAAATGTGGCACAAGGTGTTGATCCTACTGTCTGTCTGATAACAATATTTCGTATTAATTAGTCTCGGATTGTTAAGTTGGCAGCTCTCCTCAGGCATCTCACCTCACAGGTGTTGATTTTGCGTATGTTTGATTTGGATAATGTCCAAGTTTGACATTAGTAGCCCAATTTGTGATCCTTTGAAAATAAAGTGTGTTCGTTGGTTCGTTCTTTCCATTGCATTAACATGCACTGTATTATAATGGAAGTTGCTTCTCTTTATGAAGTTTTTTTTTCGCTCGCTTGCTTTTAACTCAAGCGTAGTCCATACACACTAGTTATAGTAATGATTGACTGAATTTTACGTGTGTATTAGCTTTCCCTATTATCAGTGTCCCTCGCCATCAGGCGAACCCACTTAAACTTCAGAGGTACTTGTAATTTACGTCCCCACGTCAAGGACGACAGGTCAACATTTTAGTCCAGCTTTCCGGTGTAGGGGTTAAACCGCTAATCTCGGCATCAGCACACCGGATGTTTACGAACACACGTTCTTACCCATTCGACCATGCTGACCTGCTTATGAGAGTTTGAATAGTCGCTATTGTTTAAGATTATTTTCTTGTCTGGCAACTCACATACTGAGATTCTCGATTATATTAGCGCTTGGAATCCAAGTGTAGGAGTCGCGCTTCGACACACCTAAAGTTAAAAGTGACTTAATATTGAGGTAGGAAAAGGACAATCATCACGAAATCACGTTCTGTAAGACGTGTTATCCTCGGCATTTCATAGCTCTTTCTCGTGTCGCTCGCTTGTCAGCAACACTATCAAAACCAAAAGGAAAAGACGAATGGATTGTATTGGTGATATCAACAGATGAGATGGTAGGGAGAAATGAACCTTAAGTGCAAAACTACTATGGAGCAAACGATTATAGAGAGAAGTTTAGTGGTTAGATGATTACAGACCGGCTTCTTGACCACAGGCCGGCTACATGACCACAGGCCGGCTACATGACCACCGGGCACTTTTACAAGTGGCACGGTGTGCCAGACATTCTGGCACTTGGAGTACTGAGGTCACTCTGTCCTCTGATGTGATGATGACGTCTGTGGAGGAAGAGTTGTACTTCCCATGATCTTCACCGCACTGGTAATCTTGAGTGTCAAGTTTTCTCTCGACAGCATCTCCCTGATCTGATCATTTGAGAGATGGGTCTTGACTCGTTTGATGACCCATCTTTTGCTCGTGCGGTGCCGACTGGCTTCTATTGTGATGTCGTGGGAAAGCTTGATGTCGGCTTTCTCTTGTTGTGATATCTTCTGCAATAGTGCAGTGGTCTTGGAGTTCTTGTTGATGGAGGCCACTAGTCCATCAGGTGTTTTATGTAAAATAACAAGATGAAGCGAACACAATGACAAAAAATCAGAAACCAGGAAGCTGATATTCTCATCTCTATTTACGAAAGAAGAATTACGGGATACAAAATAAGGGCCCCAAGCATAATGAAATCGATAAATCGATGGTTTAACGGGGTTATTCTTCTCAAAAATGGAAATTAGAATGACCAACGGGTCGGCTACATGACCACGAGCCGGTAGGTAGACGTCCTAGCCACTATGCTACGGCGGATCCCAGTTTATTGTTTATAAACTGGTATGTGTATGATTTACTGACGTGGTCTGCGTATAAGGGTTTTAACATGGTTTATGTATGTGGTTTATTAACGTCTTTGTGTATATGGGGCTAAATTAAAACTCCAAGACCACTTCACAAGAAGAAAATGTCAAAATAATATAGAATGGAAATTAGCACAGAACAAAACAAAGTAAGGGATATATCGGAACAAAGAAAACGCCACGACGAATTTCAAAATAAAAAGGCAACTGCTAGAAGAAATGAAGACCTTTAGACATCCGTGGGAAGAGATCACAACAAGACTCGAGATGGCCTCAGTAAGACAGAATCATGTATGGGCAAGCAGCATGAGCTTTCCTGTCAAGATCCAACAATACAAGTAACTTAGGGGTCCATTCTTCTGTTTGGGTGCTAGAGTTGGACTCTCACTGCAGAAAACAAAACGGAGGATTCAACCCTTTCAATCATCATGTACCATACCAATGAGCATGGGCAGTCATGTTTCCCCATCTCACGCGATCACAAAAGTCGTGCATCAACTCTGTGTTCTTGTCTCGACCATGCCAAATGGCCAGGACATCCGGATATTTACTTCTCTGCCCTCCCTGTGTTCGTTTTCTTTCAATCTTGCCAGTTGTTCCCAAATTCTCTAATTTATTTCTTCTCATAACGTACCAAGAAAATAATCATTGTCTACATTTAATTTCTCTAATCATGTTTCGTCAGTTCATAGAGTTTCAATGCAAATGCTATAGGAAAATTCTGTCATTTCATATGAGGACCACAAAAGAAATGCTTATGCTAGAGGTCATCAATCAGAAACCATAATTGTCAATGGTAAAACGTCAGAAATTTGCCTTGTTTAAGTAAGTCACACGTCATGACACCCTCCCCCCTCAAAGGTAATCCTCCAGGGAACAGCTGATGGCACACGGACAAGAGGAAGGCAGAAGCATTTCTGGACTGATGGCATATCTGATTTGCTATATTTTACTTTAGTTTAACCCTAGCGTTATGTCTACTTGCCTACAGGTATCATCATTCTTGATCTTATCACTTCTCGTTAAATTTATAATTCGCCATGAGCATTTCGTTTCTATTGTTTTAGATTCTCATTTCTCATTTAATGTTAGTTTACATGGAAGTGGACATGGAAGAGTCCAGACAGCAAGATTAAAAATCAGATAGATTACATCCTGATTAGCAGAATGTTTCGAAATGCGCTAACAGTCGTAGAAACAGTTCCCAATGCAGACTGTTACAGTGATCACATATTAATTACAGGCAGATTGAGGTTAAAGTTAAAGAAAGTCAAGTATACAACCAGAAACACTAAATATGATTTGTGCAAATTGAAAACTGACAAAGAAATACAAGATAATTTTAACATAGAAGTAAAGAACAAATCTGATATATTGTCTGATCTAGAGATCATATTTCAAGAAGTGGATGATCATGGGAAATGTTGAAGAATTCAATCAGTTTAGCTGCAGAAAAACTATTCAAAAATTAAAGAAAGTGGGTCATCAGACATGGATGACTGAAGAAATTTTACAGCTAATGGAAACAAGAAGACAGAACAAAAATAATCCTGCCAAATATGCAGAAATTCACAGACAAGTAAGAACATTATGTAAGGAGGCAAAAGAAGCATGACTCGAGAAAAATTGCATAGAAATTGAAGCACAACACAACAGTAAAAATACCAAACTAATGTACAGAAGAATTCAGGAGCGTACTAATCAAAGAACATATACATCAGCAGGCTGCCTAAAGACAATAGATGAAAAAATAATAATAGAAAAAGATCAGATTTTACATGTATGGTCAGATTATGTGAAATACCTTTATGATGATAACAGAGAAGAACAGTATGATATTCACAATAATAATGAAGGACCATAATTTTGAAGATGGAGGTTAAGAATGCTCTTAATCATATGAAATCTGGCAAGACCCTCGGTTCAGACAGCATCACAACAGAAATTATTAATGCTTTAGAACAGTGGTTCTCAACCTTTTTTGGCCCATTCCCCCCTTCACCATATTTTCAGAACGCCATTCCCCCCTTCCTATCAAAAATTTGGCCCGTTCCCCCCTTCACCGTATTTTCAGAACGTCATTCCCCCCCCCCCCCCCCCCTTTCATATTTCCTATCTAAAAATCTCCTCACCCCTACACAGTATACGTAAAAGTGGAAGGCAAATGTAATAGCATATACTAAAACAAGTCTAGACATCCACATAAAACGTGATTTGTGGGTCTACTTACTTTATAAAAATGAATTTTAGAAGGACGAGACATACATAACTGTAAAGTATGAAGGGAAAAACTATTTCAAGTAATCGGTTCTTGTATTAACACGATCTTGAAATGGTCTTCATTCCCCCCCCCCCCCCTGGAAACCCTGAAATTCCCCCCTGGGGGGGGGGGGGGAATTCCCCACCGGTTGAGAACCACTGCTTTAGAAGAATACGCAATAGATAAAGTTACCAGACTCCAGAATACCATATATAGTACTGGAGATTTACCTCATAAATTATGTAATTCTACATTTATTGCAATCCCAAAGAAATCAGAAGCCTTGGAATGTGATCAACATCGAACAATTTGTATAATGAGTCACATCACGAAGATTTTGCTAAGAATTATCATGCAAATAGTTAGGAAGAAAATACAACCTGAAATAGGAGAGGAACAATGTGGGTTTGTAGAAGGCAAGGGTACAGTAAATGCTGTGTACATACTGAGAACAGTAATTGAACGTTCTATAGAAGTAAACAAAGATCTACGCCTCTGCTTTATTGACCACACAAAGGCTTTCGATAAAGTGAGACATGTCGACATGATAATTATGATTGAAGATCTACAAATTGATGGGAAAGACCTTAGACTTGTAAAAAACATATATTGGAAACAACAAGCTGCCATAAGAATTGATATTGAAGTAGGTCAATATCAGCCTATTAAGAGAGGTGTGAGACAGGGATGTGTAATGTCTCCAGATCTTTTTTTCCCTGTACTGTGAACATATTTTCAGAAATATAGATGATATGGAAGGAATCAACATTGGGGGACGATACATCAATAACATTAGATACTGCAGATGATACAGTCTTGATTGCAGACAATGAACAGGACCTGCAAAATTTAGTAGATGCGGTTGTTGCACACAGTGAACAACTAGGGTTAGAATTGAATTGTAAGAAGACACAGATTATGGTCGTCACTAGGAAGGAAGAAATACCACAATGTAATATACAAGTAAATGGGCATATTCTTAAACAAGTGAATCGGTACAACTATCTCGGAGAAGTCATAACATCTGATGGGAGATGCCTTGAAGAGATTAGAACAAGAATTGCCATGGCGAAGGTAGCCTTTTGCACGATGAAAAACATACTGACCAATAAAAAGATGTCAATTGAAACGAGAAAAAGAGTGTTGAAGTGCTACATAGAACCTGTACTTTTATATGGATGTGAAGCGTGGACAATGAGCAGACAAGCTGAAAAACATCTGATGGCTGTGGAAATGTGGTTTCTGAGGAAAATGCAAAGAATACCATGGACAGATAGAAAAACCAATGAACAAGTCCTTCAAGAAACAAATGAAGATCGTAAACTGATTAAAGACAATAGATGTAGACAGTCAAAATTTTTTGGGCATGTTATGAGAAGAAATGAATTGGAGAACTTGGTGACAACTGGCAAGATCGAAGGGAACAGACCAAGGTTAAGACCAAGAATTAAATACATGGATGGCTTGGCCACATAGCATGGTCGAGACAGAAACAAAGAGCTGATCCACGACTCTGGTGATCGGGTGAGATGGCAGAACATGACCGCCCACGATTATCGGCATGGCACATAATGGATGGATGGTTAGTTTACAACTCTGACATTGATAGTAGACAGACTGTGCTGATCAACGCTCTTTTTGTGCCGATTGTTGCGTGTCTATTCAGCAGTATTGGTGACATCTGTTAATAGTTTCTCTTTGTGGTATCGGTGATCGATTACGGGCTGCCATTCATTCTTCGGATGATCGTATGCTCGCCAAGCATTTGAAGCGCGGAATGTCACTTAAACAACAGCTTTACATAGGGTGCCAGATAGCCTAGCATCGGGCTGTTGTCTCGTCGATTAACCAATTATGTACTTTCGTAAATCTAATAAATATAGTGTGTGTGTGTGTGTGTGTGTGTGTGTGTGTGTGTGTGTGTGTGTGTGTGTGTGTGTGTGTGTGTGTGTGTGTGTGTGTGTGTGTGTGTGTGTGTGTGTGTGTGTGTGTGTGTGTAAAAATAATTTAACAAGTACGGGTGTGACTTTCCTGAAGCATACTTTTAAAAATAAACATATATTATTATTATTGTTTCCAGAATGTTCTTATTATTGCAGAATATAAGATAAATATGGAGTCTTTTGAAAATAATAAATGATGAATAGTTTCATGAAAACTGAACAGTACCTCTCTCTGTCTCTCTCCCCGTCTCTCTCTCCCCGTCTCTCTCTCTCTCTCTCTCGCTCTCTCTATCTCTGTCTCTACCCATCCATCCATCCATCCATCCATCCATCCATTCTATCTATCTATCTATCTATCTATCTATCTATCTATCTATCTATATATCTATCTATCTATCTATCTATCTATCTATCTACCTACCTACTTACCTACCTACCTACCTACCTGTCAGTCTGTCTGTCTGTCTGTCTGTCTGTCTGTCTGTCTGTCTGTCTGTCTGTCTAGCTACTTAGCTTTCGAAGTAGCTCTTTTAAGTTAAACAGTTGTTGTATGTTCATACGTTTTAATTCGTTTTGTTCTGTGTTTACAATATCCTTTTTGGTCTCATTAGTTGAATCGTTATAATACTGGCATTTGCATATCGATTTATATTACTGGGATTGTATAAGTTAAATGTAATTGTGAAACTTTATTATCTTGTTTTTTTGCTTAAGTGTAACTAATTTACACTTACTCCGTGGGTGAAATCTCTGAGAAGTCGAAACACAGGCTCACTAAGTCGGGAATACGCCTTGGACACTTAAAGATATGCCACTTATTTAATAACCTGCCAGAGTTATCTTTTATTCTTAATCAAAACATGCATTTATTCGTCCTTAGTGAAAGTAGACTAAATTAAAATATTTCAGATTAGGACATCTTTATTAAAGAGTATAAAGTTTTTAGAAGAGATCCATGTAGGAAACAAGAGAAAGGCGTATCAGCCTATGTTTCTAATTTACTAAATGTTCACCATAGGCTAGACTTTGAAACTTGCGAAATATAATGCATTTTGTTGAAACTAAAACTTCAAAACCGCACACCTCTGATAATTGGCTACCTCTGTCGACATCCAAGTGCTGGACACGTCAGGTACGAAAACTTCACTACCATGATGGATGTGGTTTTCGCTTCCGGGAAGGAAATCCTACTCGGAGACTTTAACATTGACATTAACAAATACAACATAATATGGGGAAATATAATTGCATCATACAATTTCAAACAAATAGCTACTAGAATAGTAAATTCATCTTCAACACTTATAGATCACATCTATGTAACTTGCTCAGACACCATCATAGTATGCACCGTATCCAATTATGCAATGAGCGATCACTACCCAGTATGCTGCACATGGTCTTTAAAAAAAAGGAATTAAAACTCCTAAACATAAACACATAAGTGTAAAATAAAGAAGTTTCACAAATTTCAACCAAAACGCATTTTTACAGGACTTGCTCTGTTCACCTCTAGACAATGTTTATTAACTTCCTGACCCGGATGATGCGCTGGAATTTTGGATGAAGACCATTATTGATGTGTTTGATAAGCATATGCCAATCAAGAAAGTTCAAGTAAAACATCATCTCAAACCACATTGGATCACCCAGGAAATACTTGAAATTATGAGAGAGAAAGAGAGAGAGAGAGAGAGAGAGAGAGAGAGAGAGAGAGAGTGAGAGAGAGAGAGAGAGAGAGAGAGAGAGAGAGAGAGAGAGAGAGAGAGAGAGAGAGAGAGAGAGCATAAAAAGCGGGATCTCAGCACATAGCGTACTCTAAGAAACCTGGTTCAATATACCATACGAAGGGAACAGAAACATTACTTTAAGAACTTAGTAATGGATAAACAAATAGTAAGGATATATGGCAGGCATTTAACACCTTGACAAACAAGTATAACTTCTCAAATTCTTTACCATCAAATCATATTACATGCAACCAATTCAGTAATTTTTTTTTCAAACTGACATAGACAAATGGAAGGCTTCATTACCAAATTCACCTTGCAACTTATCTTTACTGTCATCGTTTTGTGAGGATAGATGCTACTGTGATATTCTTTCCGACATGCCGCTAATGACAATCACTGAAGTATCACTGTGTATCACTTACCTCAGTAACCTAAAAAACATAAACTCATATGGGTTAGATGGAAACTGCAACCATATTCTCCGTTGTGTTGCACCAGTGATCTGTGTATCACTAACCTTTCTATATAATCAGTGTCTCACCAAAGGCCACTTTCCATCAGCTCTCAAAATCGCTAAAGTGTATCCTCTTCTTAAATCTGGTTCATTGGACAGTGGTCTCCCGTCCACTTACAGACCCATTTCCTTACTATCATCACTATTTAAACCACTAGAAAAACACATCCATAAAGTAACATTACTGTATGTAGTTCGCAACAAGCTTATTATTGACAGTAAATCAGGATTTCGACTAAATTATTCTTGCCATACGGCCCTAACAAACATGATAGAAAATTGGCACCAGAATATAAACAAGTCTATGCGGAGCTGCGTTTATCGATTTCAGAAACGCATTTGATATGATAGCCCATGTTATTTTAATTTTAAAAAAAACTAGAGACAATGAAAATTGGACCTAATGTAGTGACTCTAATAACATCTTTTCTGTCAAACAGAAAGCAAGTAGTAACACACAATAAATATGTCTCAAACCACTACTTTCAATATTGGAGAACCGCAGGGTTCTATTCTTGGCCCTCTATTATTTGCCATATATATTAACGATCTACCTTTGCATCTTTCGTCGTCCTGCGATCTATTTGCAGATGACTGTACAGTGTATACAAACGCTGAAAGCTGTAATTTGCTGGAGTCGTCTTTGCAACAAGAATTACATAATGTAGCTAGGTGGAGCTATGCGAAACGTACGCAAATTAACATCACTAAAACAAAATCAATGGTATTAACAACCAGACAACGACTTCAAACTCTAAATTCACACATACCACTTGAACTTCACATCGATAACATGCCAGTATAAAGTGTAATTGAGCACAAAACATTAGGCTTCATCACTGATAGAAACCTAACTCTTAAACCATGTTCAAGCACTCGTTAAACCAACTCGCCAAAATTAAAAATTTCCTTGATGAGGACACAAGGAAAATATTCTATACTTCTCACATACAGACACATTTTAACTACTGCTCTACAATCTGGGACGGTTGTTCCAATTCAAGCACCAAGCGACTTTACTCACTCCAGAAACGGACCACGAGTTTAATTTATAGCAAACATTTATCTGACAATCCTATCCAGCATAAACGCCTTCAGTTACTACCACTCCGCAAACGCCTGCTTTTCAATAAGCCCAAACTAATTCACAACATACATCAGAATGCCCCAAATTACCTTTGGCCATTGTTTAAATATAATGCTAGACACAGTGAAAGATTAAATATATTGCACATTCCGAAGCTAAGGATTGACTTATACAAAACCAGCTTAACGTACTCTGCAGCTCAGCTGTAGAACAATCTTCCACAAGAAATCAAAGACATCACCAATCCCTATACATATAATTGCTAATTATTCGAACACTATCTCAGTACGGATTAACTTCCCCCTTAATAATAGAAATAATAATAATAATAAAACTCTAGTATAACAGCCAGTCCCCTTTTGGTAGACCAGTATATTCCACATAGCTAATAACAAGTGTCACGCCATTATCTAATATTACTGAGTCGTGTAGTATTGATGTTTGCATTTCCCCATGAATTTATAATGCATATCCTTTATATTGTTGCTGTTCTCAGTTAGCCTTGAATTATGTGTGAATGAAATAATGTATGAAAGAGAGTGATAGAAGGGCATAATGTCTATATATCTGTCTGTTTGTCTGCCTGCCTGCCTGCCTGCCTTTCTATCTATCCATCCATTCATCTATCCATCCATCCATCCATTCATCCATCCATCCATCCGTCTATTTCTCTCCGACAGTAAGACCACGCGATCTTATCATCTTGATACGCACACATCAGCATACACACAAACACATGAGCATACAAGCACTGCCTATATGTGCCGTCAGAAGACCATAGCAACGCCTCACGTAGATATAGACTATTGACCAGCCCTTGCAGAGGAAGAGTGCACTAACACCCGACCACCAAGGCTGCTACTTACTTAATCAGTAAATAATACAGGAACACATTAACCCATGGTTGGCTGCAGTACAAAGGTACGAGGGGAAGTCAATAACTAACTCACAAATGACTGTAGAAAAATAACTAAATATGATAACAACTTGAAACCAGTTTATTTCTATTCATACTTTGTCACTTTATTTCTCAGCATAATTTTCACCAACAGTGATGCACTTATCCCATCGTTTTGTCAATCCTCCCAAACCGGCTGCATAGAACTGCGTGCTCTGTTTCTTAAACCACTTTTTCACTTTACATTCGACTTCGGCGTCATTCGCGAAATGTCTCCCGCCAAGGTGGGTTTTCAGTGGACCATAAAGATGGAAATCGCTAGGGGCTAAGTCGGGGCTTTAAGGTAGATGTTCCAGAACTTCCTACCTTAGTTGGTTAATTTTCTCCTGAGTTAATCGAGCTGTATGTCGTCTGGCATTGTCATGAAGAAGCAACGCTCCTCTAGTCAGTTCTGTTGCAATCTCAACAGAACGACCAGATCTGATTTCATCAACAATTTTAGAGCGTCCTTGAGAAAATGTTTCTACCCAGCTATGCACCGCTTTACGGGACAAACATTTGTCAGCATAAACAGAAAGAATTTCCTTATGAATATCCTTTACAGGCAGTCCTTTTGCCCACAAAAAACGCACAACAGCACGTTGCTCTTTGATTGTACACTCCGTAAGTACAATCGCCATTTTGTTTATGCGCATGAGACACTAGCGCCACCTGACAAACGGGAATATAAAGTTCGATGTTGCTGTCACCTATTAACACCTGTAGAAAACACCAACTACATTTACCTGCCATCCAACAGAACTATGCGACTTACTTATTGACTCGCCCTCGTATGTTCTAGTATAATTTACTTATCCTGAAAGAAGTTAACAAACAAACAGAACTGGTTACTCGCATCAGAAAAAGACGTCCACGTTCTTTACACGTGTCATAAAGGGGAAAGCTGAAGTATGTCGTCACAACAGGAAAGCTGGAGGAGTAGCGAGGCAGGAGGAGACCAAGAGCGAAGATACCGGGCAATCTAACACCACGTTTGGAGGATATCAGTATAAATAACGATTGGCAGCGCACGGGACAGAGGGCTGTGGACAGACATGGTCACCTACGCCACGCGGCATGGACTATAAGAAGACGATGATTTACCTTGGCAGATTTGATTGTTCTTATTCCAAGAGAATGTTTAATAACTTATTTGGCCATCTAGAGTTCGAAACACAGAAAGTGTAAACTAACGCTTTCTGATGCAGGAAACATATACATTTACACTAACTTTATCTGATGCAGGAAACATATACATTTACACTAACTCTATCTGATGCAGGAAACATATACATTTACACTAACTCTATCTGATACAGAAAACATATACATTTACACTAACTCTATCTGATACAGGAAACATACATTTACACTAACTCTATTTGATGCAGGAAACATATACATTTACACTAATTCTATCTGATACAGGAAACATATACATTTAAACTAACTCTGTCTGATACAGGAAACATATACATTTACACTAACACTATCTGATGCAGGAAACATATACATTTAAACTAACGCTATCTGATACGGGAAACATATACATTTACACTAACTCTATCTGATACAGGAAACATATACATTTACACTAACTCTTTCTGATACAGGAAACATATACATTTACACTAACACTATCTGATGCAGGAAACATATACATTTAAACTAACTCTATCTGATACAGGAAACATATACATTTACACTAACTCTTTCTGATGCAGGAAACATATACATTTACACTAACTCTTTCTGATGCAGGAAACATATACATTTACACTAACTCTTTCTGATGCAGGAAACATATACATTTACACTAACTCTGTCTGATGCAGGAAACATATACATTTACACTAACTCTGTCTGATGCAGGAAACATATACATTTACACTAACTCTGTCTGATGCAGGAAACATATACATTTACACTAACTCTGTCTGATGCAGGAAACATATACATTTACACTAACTCTTTCTGATGCAGGAAACATATACATTTACACTAACTCTGTCTGATGCAGGAAACATATACATTTACACTAACTCTGTCTGATGCAGGAAACATATACATTTACACTAACTCTGTCTGATGCAGGAAACATATACATTTACACTAACTCTGTCTGATGCAGGAAACATATACATTTACACTAACTCTATCTGATGCAGGAAACATATGCATTTATACTAACACTTTCTGATGCAAGAAACATATACATTTATACTAACTCTTTCTGATGCAGGAAACATATACATTTATACTAACTCTATCTGATGCAGGAAACATATACATTTACACTAACTCTGTCTGATGCAGGAAACATATACATTTATACTAACTCTATCTGATGCAGGAAACATATACATTTACACTAACTCTGTCTGATGCAGGAAACATATACATTTACACTAACTCTTTCTGATGCAGGAAACATATACATTTATACTAACTCTTTCTGATGCAGGAAACATATACATTTACACTAACTCTGTCTGATGCAGGAAACATATACATTTACACTAACTCTTTCTGATGCAGGAAACATATACATTTATACTAACTCTGTCTGATGCAGGAAACATATACATTTATACTAACTCTATCTGATGCAGGAAACATATACATTTACACTAACTCTGTCTGATGCAGGAAACATATACATTTACACTAACTCTTTCTGATGCAGGAAACATATACATTTATACTAACTCTTTCTGATGCAGGAAACATATACATTTACACTAACTCTGTCTGATGCAGGAAACATATACATTTACACTAACTCTTTCTGATGCAGGAAACATATACATTTACACTAACTCTGTCTGATGCAGGAAACATATACATTTACACTAACTCTGTCTGATGCAGGAAACATATACATTTATACTAACTCTATCTGATGCAGGAAACATATACATTTACACTAACTCTGTCTGATGCAGGAAACATATACATTTACACTAACTCTTTCTGATGCAGGAAACATATACATTTATACTAACTCTGTCTGATGCAGGAAACATATACATTTACACTAACTCTTTCTGATGCAGGAAACATATACATTTACACTAACTCTTTCTGATGCAGGAAACATATACATTTATACTAACTCTATCTGATGCAGGAAACATATACATTTACACTAACTCTGTCTGATGCAGGAAACATATACATTTACACTAACTCTGTCTGATGCAGGAAACATATACATTTACACTAACTCTGTCTGATGCAGGAAACATATACATTTACACTAACTCTTTCTGATGCAGGAAACATATACATTTACACTAACTCTGTCTGATGCAGGAAACATATACATTTACACTAACTCTGTCTGATGCAGGAAACATATACATTTACACTAACTCTATCTGATGCAGGAAACATATGCATTTATACTAACACTTTCTGATGCAAGAAACACTAGACGTGTAAACTAACTCGTTCTCACGAGAGAAACACTAGACATGTAAGCTAACTCTGTCTGATGCAGGAAACATGTGGCGCTTTAACGTGAGACAACTGTCGGGGCCAAGCATTCTCAGGAAGACTGATTAAAATAGTGACTCTAAGAGGCAGAAGGAATTAATGCAATAGCACGTGACTGTGAGTTAAGTGTGTCACTCCCTGGAGCATAAGATAATGTAATGACTGGAACAGAACATAGTGTAATGACTGGAGCAGAAGATAAAGTAATGACTGGAACAGAATAAATTAATATCACGACTGTTTGGAACAGGGGGTGCTTAAACGTCTTTACCCCCCCCCCCCCCCGGAAGGTTAACCCGGTCAACAAATGCCGGCAGAAGTCGGATGTGTCGGCCTGACGGCGCAAGAACGCAGCTCTGCTGTAAAGAGGCACAACGCAATTACGTCCAAAAAAAACAACAACAAAAAACTCCGGATGAACGCAGAAGAAGAAGAAACGCCTTTTCCACTTGTTTCCTCTGTCCTTTATTCACTTATGGAGCATACGCACCTCAACCATCTTATAGTAAGCCGTCCTACAATTTCTCACCTTTTATAACCACTTACATATTACTTACATATCGTCGTCTCTTCTCCAGTCTCTGTCTCTACGTCTACTACCTTTACTTCAACATCTCATCTCTGTGTCTGCTTCTACCAAATTGATCGCTACATCTCTTCTCTGTGTCTGCTTCTACCAAATTGATCGCTACATCTCGTCTTTGTGTCTGATTCTACCAACTTTATCGCTACATCTCGTCTACAACCTTGACTGCTACATCTCATCTCTGTCTCTGTTTCTAACTTGATCGCTACATCTCACCTCTGTGTCTGCTTCTACTATCTTGATCGCTTCATCTCATTCTCATCTCTGTCTCTACTTCTAAAATCTTTGCTTCTACATCTCATCTCTGTCTCTACTTCTACAATCTTTGCTTCTACATCTCATTCTGTCTCTACTTCTACTAATTTGATCGGTACATCTCATCTGTCTCTAGTTCTGCTACCTTAACGCCTACATCTCATCTCTGTCTTTACTTCTACGAGCTTCATCTCTATTTATCTTCTCTTCCCGTTCTCTCTCTCTCTCTCTCTCTCTCTCTCTCTCTCTCTCTCTCTCTCTCTCTCTCTCTCTCTCTCCTGTCTCTCAATCTCTCTCCTCTCTCTCTCCCTCTCTCTCTCCCCCTCTCTATCTATCTCTCTCTCTCTGTCTGTCTGTCTGTCTGTCTGTCTCTCTCTCTCTCTCTCTCTCTCTCTCTCTCTCTCTCTCTCTCTCTCTCTCTCTCTCTCTGTCTGGTTACTTCATCCTATACCAAGCACCTGTTTATGTGTTTATTGGTTACTTCATATATCACACTCACACATGTGTGTCCCAGGCTGCAGACATAAAGTAGTCCACGTTTGGGTCAGAATTTTAAAACCATAAATGGCTGGAATAAAAAGAAAGCTCCGCAAGAACTATCTTGGCTAAACGATGTTAGCAATGTGGGCCAACGAGACTTCGATGCCAGTTCTCGTCGTTCGCTAAGAGATTTAAAGACTGGTCATCGATTCTCCAGTGCAATCAGGCCTACAACATGTGATGACCCCAACGACGATCACATACACACGGCGTATTCTAGTTTCGGGACTTCATAACATAGTTACCATGCGTGACGACTTTAATCAAACAAATAGTTACTACGTGCGAATGGTTGGTTGTTTTTATATGCTCGGAAGACTGTGAGCTTTAACTCTGTAACTCCCGATGTATTGGCGCTCAGCTCGTGTAAGCAACAACCACCCTGTGTGTGTCGGAGTGAGGTTATCGTTGTTCAGCTAGACCTAGCCTTAGAGGTCCATGACATGTAGAGACTGTTCTCCCAACTAGACCTTGCCTTTGAGGTCCATGACATGTAGAGACTGTTCTCCCAACTAGACCTAGCCTTTGAGGGCCATGACATGTAGAGAATGTTCTCCCAACTAGACCTTGCCTTTGAGGTCCATGACATGTAGAGACTGTTCTCCCAACTAGACCTAGCCTTTGAGGTCCGTGACATGTAGAGACTGTTCTCCCAACTAGACCTTGCTTGCGTTTGAGGTCCATGACATGTAGAGACTGTTCTCCCAACTAGACCTAGCCTTAGAGGTCCATGACATGTAGAGAATGTTCTCCCAACTAGACCTTGCTTGCGTTTGAGGTCCATGACATGTAGAGAATGTTCTCCCAACTAGACCTAGCATTAGAGGTCCATGACATGTAGAGACTGTTCTCCCAACTAGACCTAGCCTTAGAGGTCCATGACATGTAGAGAATGTTCTCCCAACTAGACCTAGCCTTAGAGGTCCATGACATGTAGAGACTGTTCTCCCAACTAGACCTAGCCTTTGAGGTCCATGACATGTAGAGAATGTTCTCCCAACTAGACCTAGCCTTAGAGGTCCATGACATGTAGAGACTGTTCTCCCAACTAGACCTAGCCTTTGAGGTCCATGACATGTAGAGAATGTTCTCCCAACTAGACCTAACCTTAGAGGTCCATGACATGTAGAGACTGTTCTCCCAACTAGACCTAGCCTTTGAGGTCCATGACATGTAGAGAATGTTCTCCCAACTAGACCTAGCCTTAGAGGTCCATGACATGTAGAGACTGTTCTCCCAACTAGACCTTGCTTGCGTTTGAGGTCCATGACATGTAGAGACTGTTCTCTCAACTAGACCTAGCCTTAGAGGTCCATGACATGTAGAGAATGTTCTCCCAACTAGACCTTGCTTGCGTTTGAGGTCCATGACATGTAGAGACTGTTCTCCCAACTAGACCTAGCCTTTGAGGTCCATGACATGTAGAGAATGTTCTCCCAACTAGACCTTGCTTGCGTTTGAGGTCCATGACATGTAGGGACTGTTCTCTCAACTAGACCTAGCCTTAGAGGTCCATGACATGTAGGGACTGTTCTCTCAACTAGACCTAGCCTTAGAGGTCCATGACATGTAGGGACTGTTCTCTCAACTAGACCTAGCCTTAGAGGTCCATCCATGACATGTAGGGACTGTTCTCTCAACTAGAAGCCTTAGGTCCCTCCCTAGAGTCCGATCAACATGACATGTAGGGACTGTTCTCTCAACTAGACCTAGCCTTAGAGGTCCATCCATGACATGTAGGGACTGTTCTCTCAACTAGACCTAGCCTTAGAGGTCCATGACATGTAGGGACTGTTCTCTCAACTAGACCTAGCCTTAGAGGTCCATGACATGTAGGGACTGTTCTCTCAACTAGACCTAGCCTTAGAGGTCCATGACATGTAGGGACTGTTCTCCAACTAGACCTAGCCTTAGAGGTCCATGACATGTAGGACTGTTCTCCAACTAGACCTAGCCTTAGAGGTCCATGACATGTAGAGACTGTTCTCCCAACTAGACCTAGCCTTAGAGGTCCATCCATGACATGTAGGGACTGTTCTCTCAACTAGACCTAGCCTTAGAGGTCCATGACATGTAGGGACTGTTCTCTCAACTAGACCTTGCCTTAGAGGTCAATGACATGTAGGGACTGTTCTCTCAACTAGACCTAGCCTTAGAGGTCCATGACATGTAGGGACTGTTCTCTCAACTAGACCTAGCCTTAGAGGTCCATGACATGCAGGGACTGTTCTCTCAACTAGACCTAGCCTTAGAGGTCCATGACATGTAGGTTCTGTTCTCTCAACTAGACCTAGCCTTAGAGGTCCATGACATGTAGAGAATGTTCTCCCAACTAGACCTGGCCTTAGAAGTCCATGACATGTAGGGACTGTTCTCCCAACTAGACCTAGCCTTAGAAGTCCATGACATGTAGACTGTTCTCCCAACTAGACCTGGCCTTAGAAGTCCATGACATGTAGAGAATGTTCTCCCAACTAGACCTGGCCTTAGAAGTCCATGACATGTAGGGACTGTTCTCTCAACTAGACATAGCCTTAGAGGTCCATGACATGTGGAGAATGTTGTCTCAACTAGACCTAGCCTTAGAGGTCTATGACATGTAGAGACTGATCTCCCGACCCGACACTCGAGTACCATTTCTATTGGGGATTGTGTTGTAGAGCTCCCCCCCCCCCCCTCCTTTTCTCCGCGTCCAGAAACCGGCGGGATGTCAGTACTGGGTCTTCACATCTGTGGACAAGCTGGTAGTGTGCTGGGGCTGCCATGTCCACCCAGTGGGCTGTAGGTATTTCATTGCCAACAGACAGGTGTGTGATTTAGAGACCATCAATCGTGAAAAAGAGTGGGTTGAAGTACCGGCAGACAAGACGGACTGGCACAATGTAATAGTAACACTGGGTCGTTAGTGCAGAGAATGGGCAGCGGGCCGCACAGAATTTGAAGTGCAACAACTTCCAGAGTAATACACATCAAGGTGACATAGTGATCTATACTGATGGGTCAGTGTTGAGAAACAATCGGAGTGGTTGGGGTTTCACTGCGAAGGCTAATGGACGCTACTTGAAAAAAGGAGAGTATGGCATATGAGGCTACGACCTCCAGCATGAGAGTGGGGGTGGAATCAGTCATAGCGACATTCCGTTGTTTAGAGGAGACCACTGCAACACACACTGTCTTCAACACGGACTCAGTGAGTATTCTTAGTAAAGTGGAGAAAGGAATGTTTCGTATGGAATGGTTCACTTCTCTTCAGAGGTCACATATTGTGAGAATTAAATAGATGTTTTGCCCTGACCATGCAGGAGTGCAGGGGAATAAACAGGCTGATAGACTGGCAGGGAATGCACCTCTAGATTATTTATGGCAAGGGAAATGTGGTCGCGCGCCTGTGGGGCCAGGTGGAGAAGGTGGAGGAGAACACTGAGAACCAATATGTGGAAAGGATGAGATTGCGGGGGGGGGGGGGTATTTGACAGAGGCTCTGGTAGAATCTCAAAACTGAGAGGGAAGAAAATGAGAACTTTCAATCAGATGGCATTTGGAATCAACCGCAGTATGACTCTTCGCTTGGTGTTGAACGAGGGGACGGAGCGCGCATGGAATTGTTCTGAGTGCAGCGATGTCGGTTCTTAGCTCAACTCAACTCAACTGTCAACAGACTCCAGCCTAATGCCCAGAGAGAAATCGTTTGGGAGATAAGGGTTACAATAATAACTCCCCGGACATGAGGGAGAGATGTAAGAACAGCTCGTGACACACAATCAGAGAGGGAGAGAGAGAGAGAGAGAGAGAGAGAGAGAGAGAGAGAGAGAGAGAGAGAGAGAGAGAGAGAGAGAGAGAGAGGGAGGGAGGGAGAGAGAGTGAGAGAGAGAGAGAGAGAGAGAGAGAGAGAGAGAGAGAGAGAGAGAGAGAGAGAGTTCAAATAAACTAGGACTTGGTACTTAATTGTAACAACTATCACCTGTAGAAAGATCTCTTTTGCTGCAAAGGAGTCAGACATTTGCAGAACAGAGAAAATCATTTTTCTGCACACCCGCTCCATTTGGAAACCAACACACTCAAGTAGACTGTTATTTTCTTTAAATATATTCAGGTTGTTTTCCGAAGATGTATGAAGAAGAAGAAGAAGAAGAAGAAGAAGAAGAAGAAGAAGAAGAAGAAGAAGAAGAAGAAGAAGAAGAAGAAGAAGAAGAAGAAGAAGAAGAAGAAGAAGAAGAAGAAGAAGAAGAAGAAGAAGAAGAAGAAGAAGGGGAATTGGAGGAAGAAAAGAAGTTAAAAGCATTATGTACAAATAGTATGGACGATGCATCTTTAAAAAGACGTTGAATGCTAAATAAAATAAATAAATAAAAATGCATTAATGGATAATTAAAACCGTGCTCATTTTGTAAAATAAGCTGCATACCGAACTGTTAAATAAACAGTAAAATTAATTTTTAAATAGAGAATTTGTGTTATCAACTTACCTTGTGAGAATGTCTATGTACCATAGAATCGTGATTGTTATATTCACTAACGACGTGTAGACTTCTGATATAGTATAATCTTAAATGAAGTAACGCAATAAAAGTGTCTATTCTTTCACCGAAACCGTTTGTCTGAAGAGATGAACAATTGTTGTCGTTACCTCGAATGCTTCCACAGACGACAACCTTCCTGGCAGAAAGTATCACGTGACGGACACTATGGCGTTTCATTGGTGGAGACAGCTTGCGGCACGTGAAAAACTCGTTTTCTATTGGTTGCTTCCACAACCATCAGACTGGAGGTGCGCATGTCCCAGGCCCCTCTGTATACCAGATTCATACATATTAAAGTATTGATTGGCGCTCAAACAGTGGGACAGAAATAGAAGTAAGGAGTAGGTAGTAGATTTGGTATTGTTTGAAAATAAAAGCTATATTCATCATCATGTGCCATGCCGATTAACGTCGGCAGTCTTGGTTCGCCATCTCATCATATGATCACCAGTCTTGTATCAGGTCTGTGTTCTTGTCCCGATGTCTTGTGACCAAGCCATCCAGGTATATATTTCTTTGTTTTTGACGTTCATTCGCTTTGAACTCAAGCGTAGTCTATATATGCACTTCTACTTCTAGTGCACTAGGTTTCTTGTTTTCCTCACAATCTTTTTCCCATCAAATTTGCCAGTTATCACCAACTTTTCAAATGTGTGTCCTCAAAGCATGCCTCATAATCTTAACTGTCTGTGTGTCATTTCTCTAATCAGTGTATATATATACATTCTTAACGACCCGCCACACAGCTGAAGGGGTTAGTGTACTGGACGCTCGACCAACCAGAGGCTGTTAAGGTTGACGGCATTATGTAATGCTGGTTTGAATCTAAGATTGCTTTAGTTTCCAACTGTTCTGTTGTCCAGCGGGTCTTCTGCTTTCTCTTACTTAGCATGTGCCTTCAATGAGTATTTCTGAACACGGACGTTGTGTCTCTTATTTCATTCAACGTGGAAGCTCAAAGCAAACCATGACTGATTCGCTAAGAATGAATCTATGAGCAGCCATAAAGCTGGAGTTATGATAGACAAATATATTGAAGAACAACTTCATGCCAGAATATCCGTTGGGGAATCCTGTGAGGCCACAGAAACAGTTCATAAATAAACTCAGATGTATTGCTTGGCTCTCATAGAGGTAGAAGAGAGAAGTGTTGTGTTGTTTGTCCATCAAGAATGATGATGACCATTCAATTCATCCAGTGGGGGTTGAAAGTTTGGAGCCGTGGGTTCTAAAATGGCTGATAAGGCCTATTTTTACCTCGAAATGTTCTTTGAAAATGTGGGCAAAGAATGCTTGACGTTCCAGGAGGATGATCTCCTGCAGAGGTTTTTCTGTCCAGCCTTTTCTTCACAGCTCTTGCAGTCCTGTTTGCTTCATCACAAGTGACTGCACCCTTGTGTAATGATGTACGCCACGAATTTCGGTCTTTGGCAGCAGTCTCCCAAGTGTCATGATGAATTCCAAAAGCTGTAAGTGAGATCCTCAGAGTGTTTTTAAAGCAGTGGTTCACAACCGGTGGGGAACCCCGCCCCCGCTCCCCTCTCCTCCCATTTTTTCGGATTTTCGGGTTTCCAGGGGTGGAATTAAGATTATATCAAGATCGCGTCAATACAAGAACCGATCACTTGATATTGTTTTTCCGTCCATACTTTATGGTTCTGTACTTCTCGCCCTTCTGAAATTCATTTTATAACGTAAGTAGACCCGCAAGTCACGTTTTATATAGAAGTCAATAAGTAAGTCACAAATGGCTGTAGAAAAATAACTAAATATGATAACAACTTGACGCCAGTTTATTTTTATACATACCTTGTTCCTTAACTTCTCAACGTAATTTCCACCAAGATTGATGCACTTGTCCCTTCGTTTTATCAGTCCTCCCAAACCGGCTGAATAGAACTGCGTGCTCTGTTTTCTAAACCACATTTTCACTTCACATTCAACTTCGGCGTCATTCGCAAAATGTCTCTCGCTAAGGTGGGTTTTCAGTGGACCAAATAGGTGGAAATCGTTAGAGGCTAAGTCTAAGTAAGGTGGATGTTCCAGAACTTCCCACCTTAGTTGGCTAATTTTCTCCTGAGTTAATCGAGCCGTATGTGGTCTGGTTGGTGTCAGGTCTTAGTCAGATATGACTGAGCTACCGTATGACAGTAGACGGTACTACCTGCTTTCTGTTAGCGCCGAATGTTGGGCGGCGCTTACCAAACCCGACACCCCACTTATGCCAACGGCTTCGGGCGGAAGAGCGCAATTGAGAGGGTACAAGTCTTATCCTGGTGCGAGGAAATGCAACCTAACGACAAAATGTCATGGCAGGGCAGACCAGGCCCTAAGCCTTGGTTGGCAGCTGGTCTAGGATCGAAGCTCCGACAGGTGGACAGTTAGAGCCTTGCTTTGCTGATCCGGCAGCTTCTGCAGCTTGTCTTGTTCCAGATGTAGGGTTGTTACCTTTCCTCTGGAGTGAACTAGGCAGGCCGAGAGAGGGATCCTGCTGCATGGGCATCACATGGTCTCTATATTATATTCCAGGCGTTATGCTATGGAGAGGCAACAACTATAGGGGTATCTCACTTCTGTGTATTGTTGGAAAAGTATTTGCCAGAATTGTTCTGCGCAGACTTCAAGACCTAGGAGATCAAGTCTACGCCGAATCACAGTGTGGCTTTCGACAGAACCAGTCTACAATTGATATGATATTCTCATTGCGACAAATGCAAGAAAAATGCCGTGAATAGAATCAACCACTGTTTATTGCCTTCATCGATCTCACAACGGCATTTGATTTGGTCAGTCGTGAGAGTCTGTTCAATGCAGTAAAAAAGATTGGCTGCCCACCAACTCTTCTGTCCAGTGTGGAATCGTTCCACACAGGCATGAAGGATATAATCAAGTTTGATGGTGCAACTTCTGAAGAGTTTGAAATCAAGAGTGGAGTTAAGCAAGGTTGTGTACTAGCTCCCACCTTCTTTGAAATATACTTTTCACTTCAACTGAAATATGCCTTTCGTGATTAGGATGGTGGTATATACATTCACTCACACTCAGATGGCGGCCTCTACAGTGTTCAGAGATTGAAGGCCAAGACCAAATTAGGAGGGTACTGATCAGAGACTTGCTTTTTGCAGATGATGCTGCGGTTACGACCCACTCTGAGGAAGAATTACAATGTCTACTATCTGCATTCTCCAATGCTTGTTCTGAATTTGATTTAACAATTAGCAAGAAGAAGACACAGATTATGTCACAAGGTGCACATTGGGTACCATCAATCTTTATTGACGACGCCGAACTAGAGATGGTAGACCATTTTACATATCTAGGATCAGTGGTAAATAGCAAATTATCCCTAGATCAGGAAATCAACATCCGGATTGGTAAGGCAGCAACAACAATGAACAGGTTAACCAAAAAAAAAGTCTGGGAGAACAGAAAGCTGACTGCCAAAACAAAAGTCCTTGTCTATCAAGCCTGTGTCCTTAGTACTCTTCTTTATGGCAGTGAAGCCCAGACAACTTACTCACACCAAGAGAAACGTTTAAACAGCTTTCATATGCGGTGTCTGCGAAGGATTCTTGGTATTAAGTGGCAAGACAAACTCACACATACTGAAGTATTGGAAAGATCAGGTTGTGTGACTGTTTATTCCATGCTCTGTCTTCATAGACTTAGATGGATAGGACCCGTTAGGAGGATGGATGATGGTAGAATACCAAAGGACATCTTTTTTGGTGAATTACAGATGGGTAAGAGATCTCAGGGTCGGCCTCTGCTACGATACAACGATGTGTATAAGTGGGACATGATTGATACAGGCAATGATAATGCACATTGGGAGCAAGTCGCCGCTGAACGCATAAATGGAATAAAGACAAAGGATACAATTATTACAGATAAGTCACATACCGAGCGTGTGAGACGTAAGATGGTGCATGATGGTGGAAATGACCACGCATTCACATGCACCCACTGTGAACGAACATTTACAGCGCGAACTGGCCTTATCAGTCACATTCGCTACCACCATGGGTAATAGTTATTATGCCTTATTGAAGCACAAACTATCGTCTGATGATGGAATGATGTGGTCTGGCATTGTCATGAAGAAACAAGACTTCTCTAGTCAGCAGTCCTGGACGTTTTCTTCGAATTGCACCATGAAGCATCGATAGAACTTCACAGTACGATTCAGAATTCACATTGTCACCTTTCTTCTTGAAATTGGTTAAAAGCACTCCTTGACAATCCCAGAACACTGTCAGAATAACCTGCCCTGGTGATGGCGTAACCTTGAATTTTTGGACAAAAGGGGAAGAAGGATGTTTCCATTGCATTGAAGCACGCTTTGATTCGGGCTGGTAGTGATGAACTCATGATTCGTCCCCAGTAACAATCCTGTTCAGCATGTCTTCTCCTTCATCTTTGTATCGACAGAGATGATGCAAGGACAGGCCAAATCGGTTCATTTTGTGTTCTTCCTTCAATTGTCTGGGTACCCACCTTGAGCACACTTTCTTAAATTTCAATCGATCATGCATTATGCTGTATGCTGAACCATGTGAGCACCCTACAGAGTATATCGTTACTCGCCTGTCACCTCTAATCATCTCCTCCACCCGCTGCAGGATGCTTCTCTTGCAATCTCAACAGGACGACCAGATCGGATTTCATCAACAATTTTAGAGCGTCCTTGAGAAAATTTTTCTACCCAGCTATGCACCGCTTTACGGGACAAACATTTATCAGCATAAACAGGGAGCATTTCCTTATGAATTTCCTTTGCAGGCAGTCCTTTTGCCCACAAAAATCGCAACAGTCGCCATTTTGTTTGTGCGCTGCGCATGCACATGAGACACCTAGCGCCACCTGACGCACGAGAATATAATGTTCGATGTCGTTGTCACCTAATGACACCTGTAGAAACCACCAACTACATTTACCTGCCATCCCACAAAACTATGTGACTTACTTATTGACTCGCCCTCGTAGTATGTGTTATTAAATTTAGCTTCCAATTTTTACGTATACTGTGTAGTGGCGGGGATAATGGGATTTATAAGGAGGAAATACGAAAAGTTCTGAACATATGGTGAAGCGGTGCATGGGCAAAAAAAAAAAAAAAAAGTTAAGAAACACTGTTTTAAAGCGTGTCTTCTGGCCGCCTTGTGAGCGATTACCACAGCGCAGCTTGCCGTAAAAAATTCGTTTTGGGAGCCTGTTATCTGGCATGCGAGTCAAGTGACCAGCCCAGCGAATCTGATTCTTCATTAGTAGAGAGTGGATGCTGGGCATGGACGCTCATTCTAGGACTTCAGTGTCTGGGATCTTGTCTTGTCATTTAATCTTCAAAAGCTTCCTAAGGCAGACTGTGTGGAAGTGGTTTAATTTTCTAGCGTGTCGCTGATAAACAGTCCAGGTTTCACAAGTATATAGCAGTGTGGATAATACAACTGATTTGTAGACTTTCAGCTTTGTTTGCAGGCTTATTCCAGTTTTGTCCCATACATTCTTGTACAGTCTGCCAAAGGCCGTGTTGGCCTTGGAAGAAAATTAGAGGATTAGAGGACGCACTAGGCTTCTCCGTACTGCTTTCTTCTACTTCTATGGGCGTTAAAGAATACATGTGTGTATATTTATTTTTGCCAGAACAGCTTGGCATAATATTACTTTGATGACCCAGGCCATACATTAAGCCCATAAGCGGGCACTCTTCCGCTGTTTATACTTCACTCGACACCGCAAGGTACACGAGGAAAATGATGAGATGAGATGAGATGATGAGATGACCCAGGCGTTTCCTTGCGCGTCTAATGTAGACAGCACGACCACAAGCATGAGGATCGTGTCCTTTTCTTCTTCTTGGTTCGTCCTTTACCCGTCATGGTAGTTTATGGGCCCGCAGATGACTTGTAAATCCGATGCGGGCCTAGAGGTATCTTGCGCACTGAGGGCTTGGAACATTCACTGCAGATGGTGCCAGTCGGACCGTTCTAGCTTGTCTTCGCTGTTCAGACACCGCATATCTGTATGCCCTGCGAGCCACCGCTCCTGGATGGGGGCATGACATGTGATCCGGACCCTCGCGACGGGACCCCATGTGCCAGCGTTTACTAGACCATCAAGGCTGGTACTTACTAATTCAGTAAATAATACATCACCACATTCGCCTATGGCACGAGGTGGTTGGCTTCAGTACAACGGTATGTTCTATAGTCTGCCCGGAAATGAATGCCGTCATTCACGATCAATTATTTTGAAAACTGTCTGTTGCATCGTTATAAAAATTGTCCTGCCGTCTTATATTTACCCCCACCCAAAGAATATGTCTTTGATAGGTCCAAAAACAACTTAAATCATCGAAAGCGGCGACATTTCTTTGATGTTTTGGTGAAAAAATAGTGATTTCTCGCTAACAAACTTGTTTTAAAGTAATGAATGCCCCGCCAACTCAGATGACGACACAAGCCGTATCCGGATTCGTATGGGAGTGGGTACAATAAAAGAAGTAGCTTAAAAGTAGACAGGGTCGACTGCATTGCACCGGGTTTTTATCCCATATGGCTCAGTCTCTTTCCGCAGCGCGGAAAGCGTCGCACAAAGCACGAACTCCGTAGCTCCAGCGACATCCCTCGGGAGTCTGAAAAAATGCACTCGTGAAATGAAGGACGCGGCCCGGAATCGAACATACAACCTTCGGAGCCCGAGTCAGACGATTTGACCACTTCACCACGGAGACTCCCGAGAGGGGTGCAATATGTAATATTAGTAGAGACAGAGAATTTACAGAGGCATGGGGTAAATAATTTGTAAATTGACAGGAAAGTAGAAGGAATATATTTCTTACCTTATTTTTCACTTCCTTCTTGTTTCTTCAGCTGCTGGTTAATAATTGTACACAAGTATTCATGTTACTATGAAGCATTTAGCTTTTTATACTGAGTTCGTGAAAGCTTCCAAATAGCTGTGCGTATGGATTGACCAGAAATGATACCGCAATTTAGTCATCATGTTTCCATTTTTAAGGATCTGTTCAGCTGTCTGTGTAGTTTGTTCACACGTACACACGGGTGACAGACCCGCTTTGAGTCTTCGTGAAATATTGTCTACTCTGCTGTTTACCGTTCAGAGACGGAACATGATTGCCTGTTTTGCACTATGAAAATAGTTGTCAGTGTCTCTGTAGTGGGCTTTCTTTTTAACGACCAAGATGTTGGTCCTCTTTTCATTGAAGTTTATAGATTGATTCGTATGCACGTGTTTTGTCCCCTAATTTGGCAACGTGTTTGCTCTCACGTTTCTTGTTATGCCACAATATGTCAGTTTCCACCGCAATATTACTCTTCTGTTGGTAATCAATGCGTTTAATGTGTGTGTGTGTTTTTTTTTTTTTTAAATACCAGTTGTTTGTCACCGCTGAGGGCTTGCGGAATTGAAAATGTATCACTGTGGAATACAAACTGTTGCCATTGACATTGTGCTGATGCTGTAATGTTTAGGGCCAGCAATTCGTCTGAATAGTTGGAGCAAAATATCCCAGAAAGCGTGCACGTGGATTAAGGTCTGCGATCTGCTCAGACCTTAATCTGTGTCGGACGATTCCAGTAGGTTGATGACTGCTCTCGGTTGCATAAAATTCAATCCATCCTTTCTCCAATAGTCCTCTTCCTCTTTCAACACATGGTCCTCACATTTTTCCAGTAACTTTTCATCATCATCATCATCATCAAGTGCCGTGCCAGCTGGCGTAGGCGTTCTCCACAGATCTCGGTCTTTGGTTTTCTGGATCAACTCTGCTGCTGATATTCCTCCATGCCACCGTCTCAATCCATCCAGCATCCAGTAACTTTTATCAATATTTAATAGCACGGACTGGATTAGTATCTTTACGTCAGACAATTTGAATATAGTATTGTCAGCTGCCACCTGTCCTTTAAATTTAGCCCACACAAGTTCTATAGAGTTAAAATGAGAATGGTACGGCGGAAGTCTCAAGCACCCATGACGATGCTCTTCTATCAACTTGTCGATTTGATATTTCTTGCTTTTTGGCGTCTGTTTTACAAGGGACAACAATTCTAGCTAGAAATACGTTTCTGGAAATGGACGTTTTCCATTCGGAGCCATATCTTTATTGCTCCCTTTGTGCTCGATACTGTAGGTATTTTGTCTTCTTGAGCAACAATATTGATATCATGCATTGTCCATAATTGGACACGACGGTCTATCTAGGGATGGAAGCACAGTATTCTCGAGCCAATCTCTAAATACATTACCATTCATCTTATTATGATAATACCCATTGTCTGTATGCTTTGATACGAACACGAGCCCAGCATTCTGTTGTAAGCCATTATGCGTATTACCAGCATGGGCCATGACCAAAAGCTGTCCTATACTACTGGGCATATATCGCTTTATCTGTCCATCCACTGATTGCCATTCCTTATCACGTGTGTGGTGCGCATTGATCCACATTTCATCCAAATAAACTATGCCATAATTTTCTTTGCGCATTACCCTTATTTCACGTAGGTATCTGCTTCTTATGGCTCCTAAATGCGGTTGCTCGCAAAGAATATTTCTACCTCCCTTGTATTTTCTAAAAGTGAAGATAATGTCCTTATAATTTTCCACAAAGTTGTTTTGGATAGCTCTATGTTATTGTTATTTCTCAACCAAACCCTAAGTTTTCTTACAGTCACTGTTTCTTTGGCATCCAGAATTTTTATAATGCTGGATAACCTTGGATATAAAATCCAAAATTTTTATAATTTTAGGAATCTCCGTGGCGAAGTGGTCAAGCCTTTTGACTCGGGCTCCAAAGGTTGTGGGTTCTTCTTCTTCTTCTTCTTCTTCTTCTTCTTCTTCTTCTTCTTCTTCTTCTTCTTCTTCTTCTTCTTCTTCTTCTTCTTCTACTTCTTCTTCTTCTTCTTCTTCTTCTTCTTCTTCTTCTTCTTCTTCTTCTTCTTCTTCTTCTTCTTCTTCTTCTTCTTCTTCTTCTTCTTCTTCTTCTTTGCGTTCATCCGGAGTGTTTTTTCAGATGTGATTGCGGTGTGCGTTAGGCACCCTTGAGTCGAAACCCTTAGGTCAACACATCCGGCTTTTGCGTACGTTTTTTTACCAGGTTAGCATTCCTGGGAGACTCTCACTTTTGTGGTACCGTCTACATGCCAGCTGGTCAAGTTGGAACAGTCGAAGACTTCGATCATCCCTCAAAGGAAGGCAGGGACAGTCCATAGCATTTACCGCCATCCAGAATGGCTTCCATAATTGCAGGGCCGGCACATAGCGCCCTGGTGCTGGGTTCACCGAGGGAATCGTCACGTCCTGCTCATGGCTGCTTTAATTCCTCACTTCAATATATTGGGCATTTCTTTCGCCCCGGGCCGTTCCCGCACAAACCAGACAGGTCTACAGATGGTATCCACTCAGCGAGTTTTCGACACGGACATGTGCTTGTCGTTGCGCCCGTCAGAGCTGTCAGAGCTGTTCCGAACAAGAGCGGCATTCGGAAACTAAGTAGATTTTCCTAGCACAAGGGAAGACAAGTTAGAGCTTTTCCGGACACGAAAGACATTTCACTCGGACATAATTGCGTAGTGCCATTTTTATTTTGCCGCCCGTAGGCTGGCACTTCCGACTTCAGCGGGCATTTTTAATGAGGTTAGCCTTCCTCGGGTTTCGAGACAAGTCATACTCTTATTTCGACTTCCACACAGCAAGCTTTTGCTTCGGGCTGCCAAGTAATGGATTCGCAAGCTAAGCGTTCCATTTAGTGTCAACGAGACAATTTTTCACCTTTTACTACACTGACTCCATGAGTTCATCGCAACGTGCGACCGAGGTGCTTTTTCACCTTGAGTACTCGCTCACGAGTGTGCTGCTGGCTCAGCACCTTACCTCCGTGCGTCTGTGGGCGAGAAACGGCCAAGCCCTCTCATCCGGGGATCCCTCATATCCCCCAGCTAAGAGCCATCGAACGATTATCTGCACCAAGCATATAGCGTGCTCAGCACCTCAATTTTGATGTAGGTATGTGTCGGCCAGGCTCTCAGATCCGAGGGTTTATGGCTTAGAGACGTTCAGCCATACCCCTCGGCTGAGAGCCTTAGAGGTTGTGTCCAGACAGACTATCGGCATCGTTCGCCTGATTTAGACTGCTATCCTCGGTCTACCTGCAGAGCAGCAGGTTGTGTCTCTCTTAGTCTGGTCCCTATCCCAAGAGCTATCCAATATGTAGTTAATATCCATCGGCATAGCGCTTGGGGTCAGTAGGACACTCAAGCTCCCCCACCACGGCAAGGTGGAGACACATCGGGGGAGTGTTGTGGGTTCGATTCCGGGCCGCATCCTTCGGTTCACGAGTTAAATTTTTCGGAGACTTCTGTGGGTCGTCGCTAGAACTGCGGAGTTCATGCTTTGTGCGATGCTTTCCGCGCTGCAGAAAGAGACCGAGCCATATGGGATAGAACCCGGTGCAATGAAGTCGACCCTGTCGACTTTTAAGCGACTTTTTAAAGGATTTTTATAATAGCTCGCATTATGACATCTTTGTCAAAGCTGCCTACAATAACCTTTCTACCTACCGTTTGGTTATTGCGTGGTGGTTTAATTCCAGATTCTTGCATCCATCGATGAAATGACCGACGACACCTCTGAACAATCCCAGTTTAAACAGCGCGGAGTTCTTGGCATAAGGCCAATTCCGTGAAACAGGTAGAATATTCAACATTGAACGCTGATTGTCTGGCTACGGTGTAATACATTTAAAATTATGAACTTAATCTCTGACCCGTAAATTATATACCGCATATAAACAAACATTGAAATCTGCTGTACAATCTCCAGAGAACAAGTATTTTTTTGTTGGGTGGACATGACGATAAGGTTATATGCCAAATCTCATAGTTTTCCCTCAGTTGGTTACTGAGATATGGAATTTTATATGGAGGCAAACAAATATGAATGCACTATAGTATGATTTATCTATCTTAAAAGAAGTTAGCCCACAAAGAGAACTAGTTAATCGCATCAGAAGAAGACAGCCCACATTCTTAGGGCGTGTCATGGAGGGGAAAGCTTGAGCATGTGGCCACAGCGGGAAAATTTGAGTATGTCGCCACAACAACGGGAAATCTGGAAGGGAAGAGAGGCGCAGGAGGAGACCAAGAGAGAAGGTGCTGGGCAGTTTGACATCATGGTATGGAGGTTATCAATATCAGAATTTTTGTTTTAATTTTTATTTTTTTATTTATTTATTTATTTATTGGGGGGGGGGGGGGGGCGGGAAGAGTGTTCGCTCGTTTTGAACTCAAACGTAGTCCATGCACGTGCTACAACTCTTTTTTATTGCATATGGTTGATTTTTGTGTGTGGATTAGCTTTCCCTATTACCGGCGTCCCTCGCCATCAGGCGAACCCACTCTGACTTCAGAGGTACTTGTAATTAACTTCCCTAAGTCAAGGCCAAGAAGTGAACATTCTAGTTTAACTGACCGGTGTAGGTGTTGAACTCGCTACCTCGGCGTTTGCACGCCGGATGTTGAATATCGAGCGATCTTATCCACTCAGCCAAGTTTCAGACATTATTGGCTGCACACGAGACAGAAGGTTGTGGACAGACATGATCACCTACGCCACGCGGCATGGACTATAAGAAGAACATGATTATTTACCTTGGCAGAGTTGATTGTTATTCCAAGAGAATGTTTAATGAGTTTGTTTTTATTTTTAATTCGCGATCTATTCTAGATAATTCGAAACAACGGGCATGCAAACTAACTCTTTCTGATGCAGGAAACATTACATATGTAAACTCCTTCTGATACCGGAAACAGACCATCCATCCATCATGTGCTATGCCGATAAGCGTGATAACTCTTTCTGATGCAGGAAACATTAGACATGTAAACTCTTTCTGATGCAGGAAACATTAGACATGGAAACTCTTTCTGGTGCAGGAAATATAAGACATGTAAGCTAACTCTTTCTGGTGCAGGAAATATAAGACATAGAAACTCTTTCTGATGCAGGAAACATAAGATATGTAAGCTAACTCTTTCTGGTGCAGGAAACATAAGACATGTAAACTCTTTCTGATGCAGGAAACATAAGACATGTAAGCTAACTCTTTCTGGTGCAGGAAATATAAGACATGGAAACTCTTTCTGGTGCAGGAAATATAAGACATAGAAACTCTTTCTGATGCAGGAAACATAAGACATGTAAGCTAACTCTTTCTGGTGCAGGAAATATAAGACATGGAAACTCTTTCTGGTGCAGGAAATATAAGACATAGAAACTCTTTCTGATGCAGGAAACATAAGACATGTAAGCTAACTCTTTCTGGTGCAGGAAACAATGGACGAGTGAACTAACTCTTTTCGATGCAGGAAACATGCTTTGCTTTAACAGCTAATACTTAAGTTGGGTCTGCCCTTGCATCTAATATATTTCTCTTTCTGTTATTGCTTGTTAATGTAAAAATTAATTTGGCTTTTGATATTTAGATCGCTACATCTGTACCAGGTGTATATTTTTGAGTCTTTGTGTTTATATAATGTATTTGTTATATAGAGGTCGTATTGGCTGCATAGCTCTATCAGTCTACTTCCGTTATCGTTTCTGTCATTATGTTGGTCTCCAAATGCTCCAAGATGCTTCTCTATGTCCGTTGTGTTACGTCATAGTCTTGCATTGAAGCCTCCCATAACTGTGATGTTGACCTGATTTTCTATTTTATTTAGTATGTCATGGATGTCTTCGAAGTACTCCTCGCATTCTTGCTCATTTTTGTTTGTATTATATGGTACTATATTTGTGCATATGTAGTAATTGTCTGTTCTTTTATTCTCACTGTTATGATTCTTTCTTATATATATTTTATTTCTAATATTCTTCTTCTTGCTCTCCGTGGTTCAATGACTATTCCTACACCATGTCTTGCCCTTTCTTGGTGTTCCACTCTGGAGTAGACAAGCGTATAACTGTGGTGGGTCTCCTTGCCTCCTCTCCCTTTTATTCTTGTGTCCGCTATTCCCATCAGTCCAATTTTCATCTTTTTCATTGCTTCTATGAGTTCTTCTTCTTTACTTTTAAACCTCAGATGTTCAGTGTGCCTATTAATCGCTGATCTACCTTATAGTCCTTTAACATTGCCGGGTCTATATCCATTTGGGTCAGTCTGATTATACTTCTCAGTTTCTTCTACGAGCAGTTAGAAAATCCCCTGCCTGCTTGCTAGGCCTGTCACAGGTTTAGGGCAGAAAATTCTGACAAGGGGAATCAGTTCTCCCTGCGAGCTAGAGCCCCGTTGGGCCATGACCTCGCAGTGTTGGTTTCACAGGTCTACTCCACATATATATATATGGAAGACGTTAACGATCTGATAGTAGATAAAGAAATTCAAGAACAATAAAGAGTGACTGTGAAAAATGGATACAATGCAATAGCTAAAATATAGAGTATAAATGATCAATGGGAAATGTTAAGAAACTCCATTCATCAAACTTTTAAAATTGTGTTGCATATCCTTCACAGGACGTGGCAGTCAACCCCAGCATCTTGGCTGTTCGTGATTCCTGTGCAAGTTTTACGTTCAGTAGTTTGTCATTGCTTTCTGAACGACATTCACCTGAGAGAAGCCAAAACGCTAGGAAAAATGGATGAATGAAGAAATCGTAATGCTGATGGACAAAAGAAATCAGAGTAAAAATGACAAACAAGAATACACTAAGATAAATAAAGAAATAAGAGATAAATGTGAGAAGGCAAAAGAAAGCTGGTTAAACAAGCAATGCAAAAAAGTTGAATTAAATGCCATTAAAGATACAAAAAATATGCACAGACAAATCAGTGAGCTCACGGGAAGAAATATAATAATAAATACAAGGTGTTTGAATCCAAAATCAGGAAGGATATTATTGGAGGAAGGTGCTATAATGAAGAGGTGGAATGAGTTTATAAGAGTGTTATATGATGGAGACAGGGAAGAATTAACAGAAGAGAGTAACTTAGAAGGTCCACCTATTCTAAAAGATGAAGTCGCTGACGCTGTCAAACAAATGAAGAAAGGAAAAACAACTAGGCCAGATGAAATCACAGTAGAAGAGTTAGAAGTATTGGGTGAATTTGCAGTAGATATATTAACCAAAATGTTGAATGATATTTACAGCAGAGGATATTTACCCAGTAATATGCTGAAATCTGTATTTATAGCTATACCAAAAAGATCAGGAGCAATTGAATGTGAAGATTTTCGCACATTTAACTTCATAAACCATATCACTAAGCTTCTACTCAGAATTGTAATGAGAAGAACCAGAAAGAAAATAAAAATGTAAATTATTGAAGACCAGTATGGATTTGTGGAAGGAAAGGATATAAAAATGCAATATATACATTACGGACACTACTAGACAGGTCAATAGAGACACAGAAAGACATATATTTGTGTTTCATAGATTATACTAAGGCATTTGATAAAGTAAAACATGATGAACTGATTAAAATGTTGGAAGATATTTAACATTGATGGGAAAGATTTAAGAATAATAAAGAATATTTACTGGAACCAAGTAGCAGCAATTAAAATGGAAAATAAAGAGGGCAGTTACAAACAGATAAAGCTAGGAATACGACAGGGGTGTGTCTTGTCACCGGATCTCTGCTCCCTATATAGCGAAGTAATAATGAGAGAGATCAAAAAGACGCCAGGAATACTAATCAGAGGTTATAATATAAATAATGTTGTTGTTTGTCCATCAAGAATGATGATGACTATTCAATTCATCCAGTGGGGTTGAAAGTATGGAGCCGTGAGTTCTAAGATGGCTGATAAGGCCTATTTTGGCTCGAAATGTTCTTTGACAATGTGGACAAAGAATGCTTGACGTTCCTGGAGGAGGATTTTCTGCAGTGGTTTTTCTGTTCTGTCTTTTTTTCACAGCTCTTGCCGTCCTGGTTGCCTCACAAGTGACTGCACCCTTGCGTAATGATGTACGCCACGAATTTCGGTCTCTGGCTGCAGTCTCCCAGGTGTTATGATGAATTCCAAAAGTATTCAGTGAGATTTTCAGTGTCTTTAAAGCGTTTCCTCTGGCCGCCTTGGGAGCGTTTACCACAACGCAACTCTTCGTAAAAAAAATTCGTTTAGGGAGCTCTGCATGCGAGTCAAGTGACCAGCGCAGCGAATCTGATTCTTCATTAGTAGAGTGAGGATACTGTGCATGACGCTCTTTCTGTGACTTCAGTGTCTGGGATCTTGTATATATGACGTTGGATGAAGAATGACTTGCGCGATGAATTGGATTAAAGTGAGGAAGAGTTGCACAATTCGTCGACCTCACTCTCTCGCCTGAGTCCATCTGAATCCAGTGGTAGGACAAGTCAAGATGACTCGAGACGAATACAGGTGCAATGGATGACCAGGGCGTTCTACGTGCCTTGCCGTGCTCATTACGTTCCACAACGCTCTGCAGGTAAACGCCGTCTTGCTCGTTGAATCAGGAATGATTTCTTCCGCGCAGTCTGTCGGATCCTGTCTTCACATGCTGGGTAGGCATACCCTAGTTCACCGCTTGGTTTGACACCAAATAAATAATATACATTATGCAGATGACACAGTATTGGCGGCGGATAATTTAACAGACCTACAACAATTGTTGGACATTGTAATAACAAAGAGTGCAAAGAAAGGACTCTCCTTGAATATTACAAAAAAAAAGTAATAATGGTGATATCAAAGAAAATGGCGACACCAAAATGTGACATAGAAATAGAAGGGGAAATTCTTAACCAAGTGGATAATTTTAAATATCTATGGATATTTATAACATCACTTGGAAGATGTACAACAGAGATTAAGAACTGAATAGGGCAAGCACAAGCAGCATTTAATAAAATGAAGAGTATCTTATGCAATAAGTCACTGTCAGTGAATGTAAGAACGAGAGTGCTGAAATGCTGCATAGAACCAGTTTTGCTGTATGGCAGTGAATCTTGGAATGTAAATGAACAAATTTAGAAGAAATTAGACGCAACAGAGATGTGGTTCCTGAGACGAATGTTGCGAATTCCTTGGACTGCCAGAGTAACTAACAATGACTAACATGGTCTGGCAAGAATGAGACAACGAGGAGTGACGAAGGGATCTGGCCGACGCTCAAAGCTCAGAGGAAAGGCGAGACGGACTTATAATCAGATTGCTACTGGTACTATTAGTGTTGGAACTCTTCGCTGGCTGTTGAGGATGGGGACGGAGCACTTATGGGAATGCCCCGAATGCTGTGATGTCGATTCCTAAATCAATCAATCAATCAATCAATCTAACAATGACTGTCTGAAACAGGCTAATGAAACTAGAACATAATATACAACAATAAGAAAGAGACAAACAGCTTTCTTCGGGCATGTGATTAAAATAGAGGCATTGGAGAACATCGTGACAACTCGAAAGATCGAGGGGAAGTGATACAGAGGCAGACCAAGAGAAATGATGCTGAATTGATTGAGACTGTTGCATGGAGGAATACCATCAGCAGAGTTGATCCAGAACACCAAAGACCGAGATCTGTGGAGAGACATGAACGCCAACGCCAGCTGGCAGGGCACTTGATGATATATATATATATATATATATATATATATATATATATATATATATATATATATATATATATAGAGAGAGAGAGAGAGAGAGAGAGAGAGAGAGAGAGAGAGAGAGAGAGAGACAGACAGAGAGGGACTGCATAAATCTGCGTGCCCTGTTTTCATTTACCTGCCATCCCACAGAACTGTGTGACGTACTTACTGACTCGCCCTCGTGACGTTTCCTACCCAACTATGTACCGCTTTACTGGAAATCGCTAGGGGCTAAGTCCATTGAAAACCCACCTTGGCGGGAGACATTTCGCGAATGACGCCGAAGTTGAAGGTGAAGTGAAAACGTGGCTTAGAAAACAGAGCACGCGGTTCTGCGCAGCCGGTTTGGGAGGACTGATAAAACGATGAGATAAAGGCATCAATGTTGGTGGAAATTATGTTGAGAAATAAAGGGACAATGTATGTATAGAAATAAACTGGTTTCAAGTTGTTATCATATTTAGTTATTTTTCTACAGCCATTTGTGACTTACTTATTAACTTACCCTTATATATATATATATATATATATATATATATATATATATATATATATATATATATATATATATATATGTGTGTGTGTGTGTGTGTGTGTGTGTGCTTGCGTGCGTGTATCTGTGTGTGTATGGGTGTGGGTGTGTGTGTGTGTGTTCCCTCACCCAACTCAGACTTAGTCACCTTATCTTTTGCCATCCACTGTAGTTTCCTCCATGCCTCACTATATTATTAATTCTCATCTATAACTTTCTCTCTCTCTCTCTCTCTCTCTCTCTCTCTCTCTCTCTCTCTCTCTCTCTCTCTCTCTCTCTCTCTCTCTCTGTGTGTGTTTCTTTTGCCGGGGGCGGGGTGGGGAGGGGGGAAGAAAGAAAGTGGCCCTTGAAAAAGGAAATACTAGCTATACTATTAACAAGTTTTCTCAGTGTGTGTTCTATCCAGCGCCAGCATTTTTGTGTCACCTCTTGTATTTCAGCATTGTGTTTAATTGTCTCCATAAGCCAGGCATTAGTGATTCTGTCATCCCGATTCAGTCCATCTATCCCACACGGGCACAAGTTATTGAATGCTTGTAGTTTATTAGTAACTGCTCTAGTCCTTCTCTGTGTTTCTGTTCGAGATTACTATGATGCTTGCTTGCTTACTTGCTTGTGTTCGCTGGCTATGAACTCCAGCGTGAAGTCCTGTATGTCGGATGAAGACATCCTGTTGTCTAACATCAGTGTGATGTCATACCGGACCTGAGGTTTGCGTGAATATCCGTTGTCCCATGTCTGGCTTATTGGTGTGCAGAATGGTGGTTCCTCGCCATGCAGGCAGATACTCTCCGACTTCGGAAGAATTAGCGATCCTACTACGTTATCCAGGACCCCGATGGGACCTGTTGCCCAGGACACACGACTAGGACTCGCTATAGTCTGTTCAGAAATGAATGCCGTCATTCACGATCAATTATTTTGAAAACTGGCTATTGCATCGTTATGAAATTTTTCCTGCCGTCTTATATTTACCCCCACCCAAGGAATATGTCTTTGATAGGTCCAAAAGCAACTTAAATCATCGAAAGCGGCGACATTTCTTTGATGTTTTGGCGAAAATGTAGTGAATTCACGCTAACAAACTAGTCTTACAGTAAAGCACGTCATTTCGAGTAACGACACAAGTACAAGGCATAGCCAGATTCGTATGGGAGTGGGTGCAATAAAAAAAAAAGTAGCTAAAAAGTCGACAGGGTCGACTGCATTGCACCGGGTTTTATCCCATATTTCTCAGTCTCTTTTCGCAACGCGGAAAGCGTCGCACAAAGCACAAACTCCGTAGCTCCAGCGACGACCCTATGGAGTCTCCGAAAAAATGCACTCGTGAAATAAAGGACGTGGCCAGGAATCGAACATACAACCTTCGCAGCCAGAGTCAGACGGCTTGACCACTTCACCACGGAGACTCCCGAGAGGGGTGCAATGTGTAATTTTAGTAAAGACAGAGAATTTACAGAGGCATGGGGTAAATAATGTGTAAATTGACAGGAAAGAAGAAGTAATATATTTCTTACCTTACTTTTCATTTCCTTCTTGTTTCTTCAGCTGCTGATTAATAATGTGTACACAAGTATTCATGTTATTAGGATGCATTTAGATTGTTATACTGAGTTCGTGAAAGCTTCCAAATAGCTGTGCGTTAATGTGCGTATGGAGTGACCAGAAATGATACCGCAATTTAGTCATCATGTGTCCATTTTTAAGGACCTGTTCAGCTGTCTGTGTAGTTTGTTCACACGTACACATGGGTGACAGACCCGCTTTGAGTCTTCGTGAAAGATTGTCTACTCTGCTGTTTACCGTTCAGAGTCGGAACATGATTACCTGTTTTGCACTATGAAAATAGTTGTCAGTGTCTCTGTAGTGGGCTTTCTTCTTAACGACCAAGATGTTGGTCCTCTTTTCATTGAAGTTTATAGATTGATTCGTATGCATGTGTGTTGTCCCCTAATTTGACAACGTGGTTGCTCTCACGTTTCTTGTTGTGCCACAATATGTCAGTTTCTACCGCAATATTACTCTTCTCTTGGTATTCAATGCGTTTAATGTGTGTTTTTTTTTTTCAATAACAGTTGTTTATCACCGCTGAGGGCTTGCGGAATTGAAAATTCATCACTGTGGAATACAAACTGTTGCCATTGACATTGTGCTGATGCTGTAATGTTTAGGGCCTGCAATTCGTCTGAATAGTTGGAGCAAAATATCCCAGTAAGTGTGCACGTGGATTAAGGTCTGCGATCTGTTCAGACCTTATTCTGTGTCGGACGATTCCATTAGGTTGATGACAGCTCTCGGTTGCATATAATTCAATCCATCCTTTCTTCAATAGTCCTCTTCCTCTTTCAACACATGGTACTCACATTTTTCCCCCAGTAACTTTTATCAGTATTTAATAGCGCGGACTGAGTTAATAACCTGACGTCAGACAATTTGAATGTAGTATTGGCAGCTGCCACCTGTCCTTTAATTTTAGCCCACACAAATTCTATAGGGTTTAAATGAGAATGATACGACGGAAGTCTCAAGCACCTATGACCATGCTCTTCTATCAACTTGTCGATTTGATATGTCTTGCTTTTTTGCGCCTGTTTTACAAGGGACAACTACTGTAGTTTGAAATACGTTTCTAGAAATGGTATATTTTCCCTTCGGAGCCATATCTTTATTGCTTCCTTTGTGCTCGATGCCGTAGGTATTTTGTCTTCTTGGCCAACAACATTGTGATATGATGCATTGTCCATGATTAGACAAGACGGTCTATCAAGGGATGGAAATACTGTATTCTCGAGCAAATCTCTAAATACATTACCATTCATCTCATTATGATAATCCCTATTGTCTGTATGCTTTGATACGAACACGAGTCCAGCATTCTGTAGTAAGTCATTATGAGTACTACCAGCATAGGATATGACCAAACGCTGTCCTTTACTACTGGGCACATAACGCTTTATCTTTGCATCCACTGATTGCCATTCCTTTTCACTTGTGTGGTGCGCATTGATCCACGTCTCATCCAAATACACTATATCATAATTTTCTTTGCGCATTTCCCTTTTTTCACGTAGGTATCTGCTTCTCATGGCTCCTAAATGCGGTTGCTCGCAAAGGATATTTCTACATCCCGTGTACTTTCTAAAAGTGAAGTCTAATGCCCTTATAATTCTCCACAAAGTTGTTTTGGATAGCTCTATGTTATTGTTCTTTCTCAACCAAACCCTAAGTTTTCTTACAGTCACTTTTTTTTTTTTTTTTTTTTTTTTTTTTTTTTTTTTTTGGCATCCAGCATTTTTATAATAACTCGCCTTATGACATCCTTGTCAAAGCTGTCTACAATTGCCTTTCTACCTACCGTTTGCTTTTCGCGTGTTGGTTTCATTCCAGTTTCTTGCACCCATAGACGAAATGACCGTTAACTCAAACCCAATGCATGCACTGTTCTTTTTTCGGGATTTGTAACAGTATGAAACAGTTTCCTGCGATCAGCTTCTTGACAAAAATATGTGTACAACTTTGTAGCGATGCTTTGAAGTGTACCAAATTTAACATCCAATCCTATTGAACAATATTCACACATTCAAATATTAGCTATTAATATTATATTAATGTTAAGATTTATTTATATATTTATTTATATAATCACGTTTCATGAAAGAACCCACATTGACGACACCTCTGAACAATCCCATTTAACTGCGCGCAGTTTGTGCCAAAACGGAAATGACAATTTTTTTAAAAAGCGCTGATGTGTCTTGGTGAAGGTGTAATTCTTTTAAAATTACGGACTTAATCTCTGACCCGTAAATTATATACCGCATATAAACAAACATTGAAATCTGCTGTACAATCTCCAGAACAAAAAATTTTTTGTTAGGTGGACATAATGATAAGGTTATATGCTAAATCTCATAATTTTCCCTCAGTTGGTTACTGAGATATGGAATTTTACATTGGGGCAGAAAAAAGTAAACAGACTATAGTAGGTCTTGGCCAGTATAGAACCTGGTCCTGGTGCCTTGGAAGCACCTCTGCGTCCCCCAGATTACTATGTTTCTGTTGCTGTTATTAAAATTTTCCATTAATGTTATTATTATGTTCCATTACTGTTATTACTATGTTTCTGATAATATTATTACTATGTTTCTGTTATTGTTATTACTATACTTCTGTTAATGATTTTACTATGTTTTATTACTTTGATTACTATGTTTCTGTTACTGTCATCACTATATTCCATTACTGTTATTAATATATTTATGTTACTGTTATTATTATGTTCCGTTACTGTTTTTACTATGTTCCATTAATGCCCAATTGCTGTTATTACTATGTCAGTTACAATTATTTCTGTTTCTGTTACAGTTATTACTATGCTCTTTTACTGTTATCACTATATTCCATTACTGTTATTACTATGTCTCATTACTGTAATTACTATGTTTATATTGCTGTTTTTACTATGTTTCTGTTATTGTAGTTACAATGTTCCATTACTGTTATTACTATATCCCATTACTGTTATTATTATGTTTACTAATGTTATTTCTATGTTTCATTACTGTTGTTACTATGTTTCTGGTACTCTTATTACTATGTTTCATTTTTGTTAATCTTATTTTTCTGTTACTGTTATTACTGTGTTCCATTATTGTTTTTATTATGTTTCATTATTTATATTACTATATTTCATTACTGTTGTTACTGTGTTTCTGTTACTGTTATTACTATGTTCCATTACTCTTATTATTATGTTCCATTACTCTTATTATTATTTTCCATTACTGTTATTACTATGTTTCTGATACTGTTATTACTGCTTCATTACTGTTATTACAATGTTTTATTATTGTGTCTCTTTTACTGATTTAATGCTCGTTTTAATTATTCTAAGTCTCGTACTAGATTTAATTTCTTTTGACTTCTACAAATTCTTTAGTGCTTGCTTTGAAACCCCCTCTTAACTAGTATATTCTATTTGTTTAAATATATCTATTTTGCCGTCTTAGCGTTTACTGCTCTGCTACAAATTTATGATTATGATTCCACCACTTCAATTGAGGTTATACCGAAAGAGATCGGGTCATCATTTGCTTCATTTATTCTCATTATCTTTGTGTTTTCCCCATTAATATAAGACCTAATTGTTGTGACCTCCCATCAAGCGTGTTTAATTTATTGTGCATCTGATTCCGTTGTATGTGACCAGGGTAATGTCGTCAGCGAAGACACGATCATCAAACTGTTCTGTTAAACACCCGATGTGCTGATGCCAAACTAGCGGGTTCTTCTTCTTCTTCTTCTTCGTTCATCCGGAGTTTTTTTTCGGACGTGATTGCGTTGTGCCTGTTTACAGCAGAGCTGCGTTCTTGCGCCGTTAGGCCGACACATCCGGCTTCTGCGGGCATTTGTTGACCGGGTTAACCTTCCCGGGGGGTTTCTTAGGACGTTAGACTCTCACTGTTGCGGTGTTATCTCCCATCCCAGCTGGCCCATATAGAACAGCCAAAGGCATCCTGGTCGGCCCTCAAGGGAAGGCAGGGGCAGACCATGGGCATTCCCCGCCATCCAAGGAGGCTTCCATAATTGCAGAGCCAACACACAGCGCTCTGGTACTGGGCTCACCCAAGGAATCGTCACGTCCTGCACATGGCTGCTTAGCCTCACTTCCGTATATTGGGCCTTCCGTTCACCATAGGCTGTTCTTCCAGAAGCCAGAAGAATGCTGTTTGCAGATGACATCCACGCAGTGAGCTTTCGATTCGGACTTTCCACGTAATGGATTTGCTATCCAAGCAATATTCCATTTTGTGCCACTAGGACACTTTTTCCACCTTTTATGAAGCCCACACAGTGAGCTTTCGATTCGGACTTTCCACGTAATGGATTTGCTATCCAAGCAATATTCCATTTCATGCCTCTGGGAGGCTTGTGTAACCGACATGCCTGTGGTATGAAGTGTGGCAGTCTAAATACTTCTTAATGTACATTTAAATGTCAACCTGAATACAGTTAAAGTAAGCTGCAGTCGACTTGAGCTTGTTGATATCTCCATAGAGCTTGTCCTCGAATGAAGCAGGTGTGGGCCAAAATATCTTTCTCTGTTCTGCATATATTGGGCACTCTTGCAGCAAATGTTTAGCTGTCATTTTACCAGTTCCACAATTACATTCATCTGTATCTCCTATCTTTAGTTTGTTGAACAAGTGGTATTTCAGCCTGTTATGTCCTGTGCGGAGTCTGAAGATTGCTACTTGTTCTCTTCGGTCGAGTTTGTAATATGCATCATCCTTCTGGTGGCCTGGATGCTCTGATTCCCATTTGGTTCTATAAGTGCTTTTTATCAACCTCTTTGCCTCATTATAGGTTATGTCTATGTCAGGCTGTGGTAGTCGTCCGCCCTCTTTTGCCAGTCTGTCAGCCTCTTCATTTCCAGGTATACTGCAATGTGATGGGATCCACTGTATTATAACTTTTTTGGATTTCTGGCATAGACCATGGAGTGCTGCTCTTAGGTCAGCTAGTTCTGTGCTGTTTTTGCTCTTCAGTATTGAGACAGCTGACTTTGCATCTGTGAAGATAGCTATTTGCGTCTCTTTATTTTCCTCCATCAAGAGCATTTCTGCTGCAGTTTTCAGAGCCTCTACCTCCGCTTTGAAGTTACTTGAGAACTTTCCAGTTGCCACTGAATGTGTTTTTTTCACTCCATTTTTTAAATTTAGGAGAATTCCTCCTCCTCCATTCTCTACTGAATTTTTGGCTGATCCATCTGTATATGCATGGGTCCAATTGCTGCTTGGGTAATGTTCTTTTATGTAGTTTAGGGTTATTTCTCTTCTTTCGGTTTCATGCTGAGTGTTCTTTTTCTCAATACCAGGAATGTTTTCTATCATCTCAGGCAGTTGCTGCTGTCTCCAAGCTGGGAACTTGTCTGCATTGTAAATGGGTTTGACTGTTGATATGTTAAGTATGGGATCTGCCCTAATCTTTCGTTTTGCAGTTTCTACAAAGTTGCTACGCTTCAGTCTTCCCTTTCCAAAACCACTAAACCTTTTATACATAGGGTGGTCTGTCAATCTTCTAAATTTTTCAGCTTGTTGCTGGGCTCTGCTATCTCTTCTATCCTGCATTGGTTGTAAACAAGTGATCTTTTCTAATTCATTAATAGGCGTTGTCTTCAGGCTTCCAGTTATGATTCGCATTCCTTGATTTTGGACTCTACTTATTTTGTTAAAGTTTGACTTAGCTGCTGTTGCCCAAGCTGCAATGCCATATTCCAGTACTGGCCTCACCCGTCCAGTATATAACTTCTTGAGAACTTTCTCATCTGCTCCCCACGTTGTACCAGCAAGCTTTTTCATGATTGCCATTCTTTGCCTTGCTCTTGTTCGATTTTTCTCAACCTGTGTCTTCCATGTCAGGCGACGATCAAAGGTGACTCCTAGATAGTTTGGATTTTCTTCATGGCGCAATATTTTTCCATTCAATACCAGCTTAGGTTGCTGAGTTTTAGTTGAGAGGGAGAACACTGTGCATGTTGTTTTCTCCTCACTTATCTTCACTAGCCATGATTTTGACCAGTCCTCTAGCGCTAATAGGGCTTGCTGTATTCTGCTGTTAGCTGTACTAATATATTCTTCAGATGTCCATATGGCTAGGTCATCTGCAAAGGATGATGTGTGTACTCTGGCTGGAAAATTTTCCGTGATGTCATTTATATATGCTAGGAATAATGTTGGTGAAAGAACTCCTCCTTGGGGGACACCTTGCTCCAATAGCATCATTTTGCTGGTTTGTCCTTGTACTTTTGTCCTGGCAGTTCTGTTCTCAAGGTAGTGGCTGATCCATTTGTACATTTTCCCACAAACATGCATTTTTTGCAGTTTTACTTTCAGTCCTTCCTTCCATACTTTATCAAATGCTTTTTCTAAATCTATCCAGACCGCTAGTGTGTGCTTTTTCTCTTGGAAGGCATCCTCTATTTCCTGAGCTATATAGGTTATTTGATCTTCAGTGGATCTGTACTTTCTGAATCCTGCTTGGTGAGGTGTTAAGAGTTGGTTTTCTTCCAGATGCCATGTTAGCCTGCCATTGATAATGCGTTCCATTAATTTTCCTACACAGCTAAGAAGACTGATAGGTCGATAGCCATTTGGTTCTTCCAGGTCTTTTCCTTTCTTTGGGACTGGTATTAGTATAGCTTCCTTCCATGCCTGTGGGACTATTCCCCTCTTCCAGCTGTAATTTAGGACTGCTAGTAGTTTCTTTTTTGCCTTAGTGCCTAGTCCTATTAGCATTTCATTTGTGATTCCATCCTTTCCTGGTGATGTCTTCTTTTTTAGGGTATTCATTGCCTGTTCCATTTCTTCCATTGTTAGATTTGCCATCATATATTCTGCTGCTGTCTCTGTATATCTATGATGTATCTGTTTATCTTTGATTGCTTTCTTCTGTTCGGCTGTAATATCAATGTGGTTTGCACTGGCATAGTGTTCCATTAGTGCATTTGCCGCCTTTTTTCCTGTAAGCAAGGCATTTCCTTGTTTAATTGTTATTTGTTTGTTTCTAGGTCCTTCATTGTTCATGGCTTTCACTAGTTTCCATAGTTTGTTTCCATCCCTGTCAAAATTCAGGTTTTCTGTTTTTTTCCTCCAACAATCTCTTGTTGTTTGATTTACTGTTCTTTTATATTTTGCTGAGATGGCTTTGAGAGAGATGTTCGCTTCAGTTGTTTGTTCTCTCTCTGCGGTCTTCCTAGCATCTTCAACTTTGTCCTCCAAAATTTGTAGTTCTTCAGTCCAGTATGGTTTGTAATTTGTCCTCGCTCCTCTTGGAATAGACTCAGTGGCCGCCTGTATTATTGCTCTGTTTAGACTTTCCACCATTTGCTTCATGTTGCCATATCGTGTATTTATGTTTTCACAATATTTGTCTGTTAGTATGGCAAATCTGTCCCAATCTGCTCGTTTGTAATTCCAACGGGGCAAAGGCTTTTGCTCCTGTGGAACATACTCCATATTTATTACAAGCTTGATTGGTCTGTGGTCACTACCTGCTAATTGGTCAAGCACATGGCGATCGATTTTGTGGAGGATGTCTCCTGTGCAGAAAGCTAAGTCTGGAGTAGAAGTGGTAAGCCATCTTCTGGAGTAGAAGCTCGGTGTGTCATCCGCTTTGTTGAGTAGATGGAGATTTGAGTCTATTTCCCAGTCCTCCACTTCATCTCCTCTTTTGTCAGTATCTGGGTATCCCCATCTTTCTGAACGGCTATTAAAGTCTCCGACAACAATGCAATTTGTGTCAGTTATTTCCATGTTTGAGAGTGTAAGATCCTTATCTGCCGGGCTATACAGATTGTAAATTCTTATTTTCACGTCCTTTATCATTATATCAACACCTATAATTTCCGTTTGGTTGTCAGAGATCACAGATACTTCGCTGCAAGGTATTGTATTTCGTGTAAGTATTACAACTCCTCCTTTGTGTCCTTCGCGGTCGAAACGTGTGGCCTGATATCCCTGAACTGAAAATGTGCGATTGGCGTTGAGGTGTGTCTCTTGAATGCATGCCACATCTATTCTATCTTTATGAAGACGCTGTGTTAGGGAGGCTTTCTTGTTATAAACTCCTTCTGCATTCCATTGTAGTATGTTGAGTGTCCGGGGTGTTTGGTCAATAGCTCTTAACCTACTCCTCTGTGCCTTGACTCCACAGCACAGGGGAAGGTGACCACCAGTAGTCATGGGTGGACCCCCTCGAGGCAGGGGGCCCGGCACTATCACCGCCTGATGGGACTTCACGGGATTAGCACCATAACGATTAATTTTCATCTGTGGCATCATGAAATGATAAAGTTACGTTGCACTTCTTTGTCAAGCCTGTGGCTCAGTACATCCGATTTCGACAAGCATTTGTTCGGGATGCTTTCCCTAGCCTTTGACTGTCCCCAGTCTACCTACAAGGCAGCAGGTTTGTACGTCGCTTGGTCAGGTCCCTCTCCCTTGACCTGTCCGACATGGGTGACCCTACCAGTAGCTGTGCTACCGTCGGCATAGCTCTTGGGGTCATTGGAACGCGCAAGCCCCTCTACCTCGTCAAGGTGGACGCACGGCAGAGGGGTCTTTCTTTCTTTTTCTCTGCCTCTTTCTCTGTTTCTCCCTCTCCTTCCCCCTCTCTTCCTCTCTCTCACTCCCCCCGCCCCCTACACACACACATACCCACACAAACACATTAGCGTGCGAGGAAGGCGGGCTTCGAACCCTGATCCATTTTCTCTCGTGAGACGGTCAGCGTGGCACCATGACGACTAGACCAACGCGGCCATTACTGATGTCCATGTTTGAATGATTTCAAACCGAGGGCATGAATTCAGCGGAAAGCTGCCATGTGCAGCGGCTGTTATTAGGGACGAAGCCTCGTCATCTGCATTCACAACATATGCACTAGAAGTAATACATTTAATTTTCATTACACGCACACACACTCTCTATGTATTTGTCTGTCTGTCTGTCTGTCTGTCTGTCTGTCTCTCTCTCTCTCTCTCTCTCTCGATATATATATATATATATATATATATATATATATATATATATATATATTATATATATATATATATATATATATATATATATATATATTCATTATCAACTCAAGACATCCTAGCTATGGGTGTGTGTGTTTGTGTGTGTGTGTGTGTTTGTGTGTGTGTGTGTGTGTGTCCTAGTCATGGGTGAGTGTGTGTGAGAGAGAGAGAGAGAAAAAAAAAGGGGGGGGGGGGAGAGAGAGAATGAGGAGAAGAGATTAGCATGGCCAACCGGCTACAGTCGTTAGCCCTTAAACTGCCTGTGCGCTGACGCCAAGGCACTGAGTTAATTCCGCTACAGAAGACTGTGGACAGACCCATCGCAAATGCGGCATGGGCAATAAGGAGACGTGTGTGTATATCTCTCAGTAAGTTTGTTTCTTTCTCTCAACATGTGTTTCGTTCTGTGTGCCAGTGTGTGTCTGTGTGTTTATATCTGCATGTATTTATATTAGTATGTATGTGTGCATGTGTATATGTGTTGCTGGTAACCTAAGCCGCACTTGCAGGGTTATAAAATTTAACAACCTCACAAGTATGTCATGCCGGGTTCCTAACTCCGAAGACTGACAATGCAATTGTGTAAACATGCCATTCCTGTATAATTGTACTTGTTTCACTGTCCGTTACTGCATTCTTGTGAACTAACGTGGTGGCTTCCCTTTGCACTCTGCATTCACATTAGAGATCTAATTGCTGTAGATAGGTAGCCTCCGTGGCTAAATGGTTTACGCCGTCTTCCTCACGCTCTGAACGTTGTGGGTTCGATTCCGGTCGACGTCACTAGGTTCACAAGTGCAGTTTTCTCGGAGACTCCTGGGGAATCGTCGCTGGAGCTACGGAGTTCGTGCTTTGTGCGACGCTTTCAGCAAGGCGATAGAAAGAGACCGAGATTTTTGGGATAAAACCAGGTGCTTTGAAGCCGATCCTGCTACCTTTCAAAACCTATATTATGCTGTAGATATTAATTATAATGCCAACAGCTTTTATACAATTTAAAATTGTACATTCCTCTACGCTCGTGTATCTATATTCATAACCAACGCTCTTGAAGGTTGATCAAGTCTAGAAACCTGTGTTACTAATCAAGCACTGTTAGTTAGTTATTTAGTCGCGATTCCAACTTCACGGTAACAAGTGGTCCCAAGAATGCGAGTGTGCCCAATAATGTTTCGTTCCTGTGCCAATAAAGGCACAGGAACACACTGCCCCGTGTGAAGTGTGGAACAGACAGGAGTCTCGACAAAACAACAGCCGCACAGATACACTGTGCATAAAGCCGCTGTCAGAATGGCAACACAAACGTCCTCCACGAAAATTACAGTTCATCATCGATGGAAGAGGCAGTCACTAGAAAACCAGCAGCCACACGTTACTGCATAGGGCAAATCCAGTTAGTTCAGCAACCGGCCGGTCGCCATTTTTCTGAACATGCCGTTCACGGTACAAACAACCACGGACTGATGTAAAAACACTTAACGCACTTAGTAGCATGGCGACGGACCTATCAAGCATTGTTAGAAGAGGAAGTCAGCCATACTGTCTAGTGGCAGTAATGTTGACTTTCATTAGACAGTAAGGTTAACTTCCTCTAGACAATTAGGATGACTTCCACTAGACAGTAAGGTTGACTTTTACTAGACTTCTAGACAATAAGGTTGACTTTCTCTAGACAGTAAGGTTAACTTCCTCTAGACAGTAAGGTTGACTTTTACTAGACTTCTAGACAATAAGGTTGACTTTCTCTAGACAGTAAGGTTGACTTTCTCTAGGCAGTAAGGTTGACTTCCATTAGACAGTAAGGTTCACTTTCTCTAGACAGTAAAGTTGACTTTCTCTAGACAGTAAGGTTGACTTTCTCTAGACAGTAAGGTTCACTTTCTCTAGACAGTAAGGTTCACTTTCTCTAGACGGTAAGGTTGACTTTCTCTAGACAGTAAGGTTGACTTTCTCTAGACAGTAAGGTTGACTTTCTCTAGACAGTAAGGTTGACTTTCTCTAGACGGTAAGGTTCACTTTCTCTAGACAGTAAGGTTGACTTCCTCTAGACAGTAAGGTTCACTTTCTCTAGACAGTAACGTTCACTTTCTCTAGACAGTAAGGTTCACTTTCTCTAGACAGTAACGTTGACTTTCTCTAGACAGTAAGGTTGACTTTCTCTAGACAGTAAGGTTGACTTTCTCTAGACAGTAAGGTTGACTTTCTCTAGACGTAAGGGTGACTTTCTCTAGACAGTAAGGTTGACTTTCTCTAGACAGTAAGGTTGACTTTCTCTAGACAGTAAGGTTGACTTCCTCTAGACAGTAAGGTTGACTTCCTCTAGACAGTAAGGTTGACTTTCTCTTAGCAGTAAAGTTTACTTTCTCTAGACAGTAAGGTTCACTTTCTCTAGACAGTAAGGTTGACTTTCTCTAGACAGTAAGGTTGACTTTCTCTAGACAGAAAGGTTCACTTTCTCTAGACAGTAATTTTTACTTTCTCTGGACAGTAAGGTTCACTTTCTCTAGACAGTAAGGTTGACTTTTTCTCGACAGTAAGGTTGACTTTCTCTAGACAGTAAAGTTGACTTTCTCTAGACAGTAAGGTTGACTTTCTCTAGACAGTAAGGTTCACTTTCTCCAGACAGTAAGGTTGACTTTCTCTAGACAGTAAGGTTCACTTTCTCTAGACAGTAAGGTTGACTTTAGCGGGTTCAATCCCTACACCGGTCAGTTGGACTAAAATGTTGACTTCTCAAATTTAACTTTTTGTTTATGTTGCATATCCCTTGCAGGACGTTGCAGTCAACACCAGCATTTTTCAGCTGCTGTTGATGTACTAGGCAAGAATACGCTCAGTAGTTTGCCATTGCTTTCTGGGCGACCGGCTCACATACTCCGTAAGTTACCAACGTGGCGAGAACCGCTACCGAATCTCGCGCAGGTTACTTAACTTTGGGACGTAAATTACAAGTACCTCTGAAATCGGAGTGGGTTCGCCAGATGGCAAAGGACACTGGTAATAGGAAAAAACTAATCCACACGCAAACATCAATCCAGTGCACTACAAGTAGTAGCACGCGTATCGACTATGGTTGAGTTTAAAGCGAACGGGAAAACAACTGTTTTGTCAGTGGCCATTTATTGTTCATTTCTGGTTGTAGATTTTGTTGTCTTCATAATCCCGTCTAAAGCCAGGGCGACTATTAGAGGTGACGACATGCATCCTTGTTCTAATTTGTGCTGTCTTCATAATCCCGTCTAAAGCCAGGGCGACTATTAGAGGTGACGAAATGCATCCCTGTTCTAATTTGTGCTGTCTTCATAATCCCGTCTAAAGTCAGGACCACTAATAGAGGTGACGAAAGGCATCCCTGCTCTAATGTGTGCTGTCTTCATAATCCCGTATAAAGTCTAGTGGAGGTGACGAAAAGCATCCCTGTTCTAATTTGTGCTGTCTTCATAATCCCGTCTAAAGTCAAACGGTACTAATAGAGGTGACGAAAGGCATCCCTGCTCTAATTTGTGCTGTCTTCATAATCCCGTCTAAAGTCAAACGGTACTAATAGAGGTGACGAAAGGCATCCCTGCTCTAATGTGTGCTGTCTTCATAATCCCGTATAAAATCTAATAGAGGTGACGAAATGCATCCCTGTTCTAATTTGTGCTGTCTTCATAATCCCGTCTAAAGTCAGGACCACTAATAGAGGTGACGAAAGGCATCCCTGCTCTAATGTGTGCTGTCTTCATAATCCCGTATAAAGTCTAGTGGAGGTGACGAAAAGCATCCCTGTTCTAATTTGTGCTGTCTTCATAATCCCGTCTAAAGTCAAACGGTACTAATAGAGGTGACGAAAGGCATCCCTGCTCTAATTTGTGCTGTCTTCATAATCCCGTCTAAAGTCAAACGGTACTAATAGAGGTGACGAAAGGCATCCCTGCTCTAATGTGTGCTGTCTTCATAATCCCGTATAAAATCTAATAGAGGTGACGAAATGCATCCCTGTTCTAATTTGTGCTGTCTTCATAATCCCGTCTAAAGTCAGGACCACTAATAGAGGTGACGAAAGGCATCCCTGCTCTAATGTGTGCTGTCTTCATAATCCCGTATAAAGTCTAGTGGAGGTGACGAAAAGCATCCCTGTTCTAATTTGTGCTGTCTTCATAATCCCGTCTAAAGTCAAACGGTACTAATAGAGGTGACGAAAGGCATCCCTGCTCTAATTTGTGCTGTCTTCATAATCCCGTCTAAAGTCAAACGGTACTAATAGAGGTGACGAAAGGCATCCCTGCTCTAATGTGTGCTGTCTTCATAATCCCGTGTAAAATCTAATAGAGGTGACGAAATGCATCCCTGTTCTAATTTGTGCTGTCTTCATAATCCTGTCTAAAGTCAGGACGACTAATAGAGGTGACGAAGTGCATCCCTGTTCTAATTTGTGCTGTCTTCATAATCCCATCTAAAGTCAGGACGACTAATAGAGATAACGAAAGACATCCTTGTTCTAATTTGTGTTGTTTTCATAATCCAGTCTAAAGTCAGGACGACTAATAAAGGTGACGAAAGACATTCATGCTCTAATTTGTGCTGTCTTCATAATCCCGTCTAAAGTCAGGACGACTAATAGAGGTGACGAAATGCATCCCTGTTCTAATGTGTGCTGTCTTCATAATCCCGTCTAAAGTCAGGACGACTAATAGAGGTGACGAAAAGCATCCCTGTTCTAATTTGTGCTGTCTTCATAATCCTGTCTAAAGTCAGGACGACTAATAGAGGTGACGAAGTGCATCCCTGTTCTAATTTGTGCTGTCTTCATAATCCCGTCTAAAGTCAGGACGACTAATAGAGATAACGAAAGACATCCCTGTTCTAATTTGTGTTGTTTTCATAATCCCGCCTACAGTCAGGACGACTAATAGAGGTGACGAAATGCATCCCTGTTCTAATTTGTGCTGTCTTCATAATCCGGTCTAAAGTCAGGACGACTAATAGAGATAACGAAAGACATCCCTGTTCTAATTTGTGCTGTCTTCATAATCCGGTCTAAAGTCAGGACGACTAATAAAGGTGACGAAAGACATCCATGTTCTAATTTGTGTTGTTTTCAAAATCCCGGAATGTCAGGGCGACTAATAGAGGTGACGAAAGGCATCCCAGTTATAATGTGAAACGTATCTGTTAGTTGTCCATCATAGAGAACTCTGCATTTCATGTCTTTACATGTTGCCTTCATTACAGACAGGCGTCCGACCAAACAGATCCTGCAAGGACCAGATTGTCACATTACGCATTGTAATAAAGCAAAGTCGTGAAATGATTTGGCCACATTTTATTGGATTTGTGGATTCGGGAAAGGCAGTTGACAGCATCGATAGGGAATTCCTGTGGATGTTGGTGCGTCACTGGGGGATCCCACAGACAACTATTATTATAGTAAAGGCAAATATGAAGATATGAAGAGTAGAGTTGATCATAAGGGAACATCAACGGATACATGTGAAGTTACAACTGGAGTGCGATAGGGATGCCGTTAGTCACTAGTATTATTTTTGCTAACTGTAGCGTGGGTTATGAAGACAACAAAAACTACCCCCAGAAATGGAATCCAGTGGACTGACCAAGCAACTTGATGATCTGGATAAGAATTGCACTCCTGCCACACGCATGTAATCAGATAAGAGATCACAAAAATTAAGTCTAAAATTTCATAGAGGAAAGACAAAGATAATGAGATTGAACCAAGTAAATAACAACCCGATCTTCCTTGGTGAAACCTCACTTCAGGAGGTATAATCACACACCTGTTTGGGAAGTTATGTGGACAAAATGGGAGAACAGATAAAGATATTAGACCACGCGTACAAAAAGGCCATACGGGTTTTGATAGCACTGTAAAATTAGATGGAAGTGAAATGAAACTAAACCTAGCACCAAACTTAGAATATTCAACTCCAGTATGTCTGTACTAAATGGGTCAGACACATTGAGAATAATTTTTTTTTTTTTTTTGGTGTGCTAAAATGTTACAAACATTCAGTAACTGGTGCTTGATCAGAACATTGGGACTAAAGTTGTATGGCAGAATTTCCAATGTTCATGGAGAGAACTAAACAAATTCCCGTGAACCAAGAGGTCAGGAAAAGACGTTGGTGCTGAATTGGATACGCACAGAAAACCCCGGGATAGCATAACTAGACACTTGCTTGTCTGGAACCCACAAGGAGAACAAAATAATAGGAAGCATAAAAACTCACGGAGAAGAGAATTAAAGACAGTGACGAACTATATGGGGAGGACATGCTACAGGAGACAGTAAAGGATAAGGCAGTATGGTGTGTGGTGGTTTATATGTGTGGCGTAGAATAGTTTATATGTGTGGCATGGAATAGTTTATATCAGAGGTTACCAAACTACGGCCCGCGGGCAGGATCCGGCCCGCGACGTCATTTCATCCGGCCCGCCGACGGTACTCGAACTTCCTTGATGTGGCGTATGGAACACGAGAGGTTGTGATACAATTTAAATGTAAATATTATGTTTAGAATAATAGGAGATCTTCACACGTGCGGAGACCTCCTGGCGGCTATGGTCTTAAATTTACTATTTTCAATTATAAATTATTGTATCTAGATTTTATTGTTTATTGTAATGTGTGCTTGTTTCGTGCCATCCCAAGTCCTCCACTGGTTCGTTGTAGCGCCGACTACTCTCTGACGTTACCATGTTTTCCATGACAACACACACACACACACACACACACACACACACACACACATCTTTCTCTTCCACAGATGCGTCCGGCTGTCAACAGAGGTCCGATGCTCCAGAAATATTTACTTTTTTTCGCCAGTCATCCATTTTATAGGTAAGAAACAAAGATTTCTTTGTTTCACAGTGATTGGTAAGTGAACTACAAGTGTGAATAGGGGCAATAAAGAAGCAGACATAGCATAAAAATTTTATAGAAGCCTCGTGTTATTACGAAAATATTATCCCCAGCTCAGAAGAATTCCTCGGTCAAGGTGTTCACCGAGCTCCTCTCTAGGTCCTCACGCAAATGTTTACGTTTCTCAAGAACTCTGTGCGATGATACAAGTGTCTGTTCTACTTTACGTAATAAACCAGATGGGCAGAAATGTTGCATTTAGGCGATTTCGGTCTGTTTCCGCGGAACCCCTGGCTGCCACTCGCGGAACCCCGGTTGAAAAACTCTGCTCTAGGCTGCTTATTTAGGCCGGCCCTATTTATATATTTTGCAAACCTTATTATGTTATATTATTGTTTATTGTAACGTCATTGAAACTAAAGACGAATGCCTTAATTAAAGAGGCTGGCGAAAATAGAACATTATATACAACAATAAGAAAGAGACAAATAGCTTTTTTTGGTCATGTGATGAGAAGAGAAGGCGCTGGAGAACATCGTGACAACTAGAAAGATCGAGGGGAAGAGAGGCAGAGGCAGACCACGAGAAATGATGCTGGATGGATTGCGACGGTGGCATGGAGGAATATCAACAACAGAGTTGATCCAGAAAAACAATATAGAGACCTGTGGAGAGTCATGAACGCCTACGCCAGTCGGCACGGCACTTGATGATGATGATTATGTGATATATTCTATTACCAAAGGTACCTATAAACTTTATTTGCTTTTCCTGTGTTTCAATAGGATTTTAATTATGTTTCTAATTCAATGTCTTTTTCATTTTCAGATCCCGTGTACTTCACCCTTCATTATGGCTACTAAGAAAAGAAAATGGACGCATTTTCAATTAAGAAGGGGGAGTAAAGTACTTCTTTGTGGAAACAAAGGACCATAAAACCAATTGCGTGATATTCAGCGAAAGTGTTGCAGTTTTGAAGGAGTACAATCTTCGGCGTCACTAGGAAACAAAACATCTATCAACATATTCACAGTTTTCTGGAAAGCTGAGAAATATGAGTCCATGAAACATGGTTTAGAAACATAAATAGATCTCTTCACGAGAAAGTTTGCTGAAAATGAATCTGTCACTCGTACAAGTTACAAAATAAGATGACAGAACGAGGAAAACCGTTTACTGATGGCAACTTCATCAAAGAGTACATGATGGAAGCAGCAAATGACTTGTGTCCTGAGAAAGCCGATTTGTTTGGAACTATCAGCCTTTCGGCAAATTCAGTTGTGCTAAGAACAGTAGAACATGGAAAGAACATAGTGCTACTGATACGCGAGAAAACTATGAACTGTTTGAGGTATTCTTTGGCGCTGGATAAGTCTTCTGATTTCTCGAGTATGTCACAACTTCTCGTGTTCATTCGTGGTATCAATTTGGACTTTCAGATAACGGAAGAACTGACATCCGTTTGCAGCATGCATGGAACAACAAATGGAAAATACATTGACATGGAAGTGTAAAAAGTTTTGCAAGACTATTCGGTGACTTCGGTGGAATTAGCTTCGATGTGTTACAGTTGATGGAGGAAAATATATGGCTGGAGTGAGTAAAGGTCGGATGGGGAAGATCGGAACTCAGTTGAAAGATTTGCAACTTCTGGGCGCTCTGTTCATACACTGCATGATACATCAAAAAGCAAACTGTGGGAAAGACTTAGATATTTCTTGTATTCTGAAACCAGTCGTTTCTGCTGTGAACTTCATTCGGGGACATGCACTCAATCACCGTCAGTTCCAGGATTTTCTGGAAAAAAATTGATTCTGAATGCTGTGATTTCCTTATCACACATCAGTGAGGTGGCTCAGCTGCGGTAAAGTCCTGTTTCGTTTTTACCAGCTCCGAAACGAAATAGATGTTTTCCTCACTGAAAAAGATAGAGCTGATTCCCAGCTGTCAGATCCTATCTAGATGTCACAAACTTCAAGGAAAGACAAACATCGTCTGTGATCTTTACAGAATCATCAAAGGATTTCGGAGAAAGCTGTCATATGCTTCCGGTACAATGGCGACAAAATGACGCGTTACTCTTCGGGGGGACGTTATTTAGTGTTTTCCTTTAGATTTCGTGTGATTTCCTATGGATTTCCTTGAATAGTGTTTTCCTGTGAATTATGTGATGTTATTTTGTGTTCTTTTATTGGAAGTTTTCAAAAGAAGCCACGGAAGGCAGGTGGTGGATGAAATTTTGAGGGCAGCCGACAGATATTTGTTGGTCATGGTCTCGAGTTTCACGACTGCCATAGAGGAAAGCAACGGCAAACTACCTCTTTAAAAGTGCCTAGTACATAATGATTCGCTTAAAGACTGATCATCGCAAGACAAGGACAGAGACGTTAAAATTAGCAACATGGAACGTTAGGACGTTAAACGACGACGAAAAATTTGAGAACATAAAACAAGAAATTAAAAGGGAAAAAATTAATATTTTAGGTATGTGCGAAACGAGATGGACAGGAGCAGGCATCAAGATAGATGAAGATTTCAAGATTATTTATTCTGGAGGTGAAGATCGTCATAGGGAAGTAGCAAGTATTTTGGACCGGAAAACATCAACATCTGTTCAAAGATATTGGGCCGTGTCGGACAGAGTTCTACTAGTTAAATTAAGTGGCAGACCTTTTAGCATAAATATTATTCAAGTATATGCCCCAACAGGAGAATCCAGTGACGATAGTGTAGAGGAATTTTATAATGACATAGAGTCTGCCTTAAAGAAATGTAATAATTTAGAAATAAACATCATAATAGGGGACTTCAATGCAAAAGTAGGAAATCAAGGGGATAAATACACAGTAGGAAACTATGGTTTAGGAGAGAGAAATGAAAGGGGATACATACCTGTAGAGTGGGCAAAAGAACAGGAAATGATTGTAGGAAACACCTGGTTTAAGCACCACCCTAGAAGATTATGGACATGGAGGAGTCCTGATAGCAGGATTATAAACCAGATTGACTACATTCTCATTAGCAGAAGATTTAGAAACGCGCTAACAGTAGCATAAACAGTTCCCAGTGCTGATTGTTATAGTGACCACAGATTATTCACAGGAAAATTGAGGATAAAGTTGAAGAAAGTCAAGTATATAACAGGAAACACTAAATATGATTTGTGTACATTGAGTAATGACAAGGAAATACAAAACAAATTCAACATAGAAGTACAGAACAGATTTGAAATATTGTCTGATCTAGGGATCCTATTCCGTGATGTTGATGATCAATGGGAAACGTTGAAGAATTCAATCAATGTGGCTGCAGAAACAACTATTCCAAAGTTAAAGAAGGTGGGTCGTAAGAAATGGATGACTGAAGAAATTGTACACCTCATGGAAACAAGAAGACTCAACAAAAATAATTTTGTAAAATATGAAGAAATTCACAGACAAGTCAGAATATTATGTAAGGAGGCAAAAGAAGCATGGCTTGAGGAAAAGTGCTTAGAAATTGAAAACCAACACAACAGTCAAAATACCAAATTAGTGCACACAAGAATTCAGGAACTTACTAATAAAAGAACAAGTACATCAACAGGGTGTCTAAAAACTAAAGGTGGCAAAATCATAATAGAAAAAGACCAGATTTTACATGTATGGACAGATTATGTGAAAAGCCTTTATGATGATAACAGAGACGAACAGTATGATATTAGATTTAATAATGAAGGACCGCCAATTTTGGAGATGGAGGTTCGAAATGTTCTTAAGCATATGAAAGCTGGCAAGGCCCCCGGTGCAGATAACATCACAACAGAAATGATTAAAGCTTTAGAATAATTTGGACTAGAGCAAGTCAGCAGACTGCTGAACACATTATATGATACTGGATATATACCTCCTGAATTATGTAACTCTGTATGTATTGCAATCCCAAAGAAATCAGGAACCTTGGAATGTGATCAACATAGAACAATTAGTATAATGAGTCACATCACAAAGATTTTGCTAAGAATTATCATGCAAAGAGTGAGGAAGAAGATACAACCTGAAATAGGGGAAGAACAATGTGGGTTTGTAGAAGGAAAGGGTACAGTAAATGCTGTGTATATGCTGCGAACAGTTGTTGAACGTGCTATAGAAGTAAACAAGGATATACATCTTTGCTTTATTGACTATACAAAGGCTTTTGATAGAGTTAGACATGTCAACATGGTGGATATGCTTGCAGATCTACAAATTGATGGGAAAGACATTAGACTTTTAAAAAAACATATATTAGAAACAACAAGCTGCAATAAGGATTGATAATGAAGTGGGACAGTATCAGCCAATTAAGAGAGGTGTTAGGCAGGGATGTGTGATGTCTCCAGATCTTTTTTTCCCTATAAAGTGAAAATATTTTCAGAAATGTAGAGGATATAAATGGAATCAGCATTGGAGGACGAAACATCAATAACATTAGATATGCAGATGATACAGTATTAATTGCAGACAATGCGCAGGACCTGCAACAATTAGTAGATGCGGTTGTTGAACACAGTGAGCCACTGGGGTTAGAATTAAATTGTAAAAAGACTCAGGTTATGGTCATCACTAGGAAGAAAGAAGTGCCACAATGTAATATACAAGTAAATGGAAATATTCTTCAACAAGTGAATCGGTACAATTATCTTGGAACAGTCATAACATCTGATGGAAGATGCCTTGAAGAGATTAGAACGAGAATCGCCATGGCGAAAGTAGCCTTTAGCAAGATGAAAAACATTCTGACCAATAAAAAGATGTCAATTGAAACGAGAAAAAGAGTGTTGAGGGGATTTTTTTGTATGGATGTGAAACTTGGACAATGAGCAGTCAAGCTGAAAAACATCTGATGGCTGCAGAAATGTGGTTTCTAAGGTAAATGCAAAGAATACCATGGACAGACAGAAAAACCAATGACCAAGTACTACAGGAGACAAATGAAAATCGTAAACTGATTAGAGAAATTAGACGTAGACAGTCAAGATTTTTTGGACATGTTATGAGAAGAAATGGATTGGAGAACTTGGTGACAACTGGCAAGATCGAAGGGAACAGACCAAGAGGAAGACCGAGAGGAAAATACTTGGATGGCTTGGCCACATGGCATGGACGAGACAGGAACACTGAGCTGATCCACGACACTGGTGATCGAGTGAAATGGCGAGTAATGACCGCCCACGCTTTCCGGCATGGCACTTGATTGATTGATTGATTGTCATTGTTTGAAGCACAACTGGAAGGAGAAAACTTTTCTCATTTTCACAGTTTCAAAGAGTTTTGCACTACAATCGCCGAAGATGTCAACCTCGATTTTCCGAGAAACAAAAATTATTCGTGACTTGAAAAAGTATTTTTTTGAGAGATTTTCAGATATTGACAGAACTGACAGTGGCATTCTTCTGTTCCAGAATCCGCTCTATCGTAACCTTGATGACGTGCCAGTTGAACTACAGTTGGAGGTCATTGATTTGCAAGAAAATGACTTTGTTGAAAGAGAAGCACAGAGAAGGAACACTTGTTGAAATTTACCGCTACTTATCTGATGTTGAGTTTCCGAAACTGAAGAAAGTTGCTGCTGGTATGGCACCAGTGTTTGGAACAACTTATGTCTGTGAGCAAACATTTTCAAAAATAAAGTATGTGAAGTCAACACATGGAACGAGATTGATTGATGAACATGTGAAAGCAATTCTCTTGATTGGATGCAGCTATTCCAAACCAAACATTGATGATATCTTGAAAGCCAAATATCAGTTTCACAAATCTCACTAACCGTGTTTTGCTGCTTAGTTTGTGAGATTCGGATATGTGCACACAAGGTCTGCTGTAACTATCTGTTTACTAACGTCGCCTTCTTTTGTAACTTTTTAAAAGTAAATAAATATCTTTTTTTTGTGTGTGTGTGCATTGCACGCCACTCACCCATAATTAACATAATTTTCGTCATTTTTACCAAAGCTTTTGTTCTGGCTTGCAAGTATTGTTAAAGTTAGTTGCATATCCTTTACAGGACGTTTGTAGTCAACATCAGCATTTGTTGCTGTTGTTGATGTCTTGGCAGGTTTACGTTCAGTAGCTTGCCATTGCTTTCTGAACGACTGGCACCCATACCATAGCATAAAAAACAAGCGCAACGCGGTCTGCTGCTAAATCGGGCGCAGTTGTGTTTCGAACGCGGATATACGGTATTACGAACCGCGATGGTAAGACCTTCGCCACGGAGATCGGCGTAAGTATTGTACAGAATGAGTATCCGGCCCGCTCTCGTCATTTTGTCAGTTATCCGGCCTGCCGTGAAAAAAGTTTGGTGACACCTGGCTTATATGTATGGCGTGGAACGATTTACAGTTATTGCTTGGAACAGTTTATATGTATGGCGTGAAATTATTTGTAGGCATGGCGTTTCATTTAGACTATTTATGTGGTCTTGTAATTCAGCTTCTGATTTTGCTATTAGTGCTTGGTCGTCCGCAAACAGGAGTTCTCTAATGCTTAGATTTGCAGATGGTTCTTCTTCTGTGTTCTCGTCATGCGGTGTTCTTGCGGTCTCTGTTTGGCTGGTTTCTTTGCATATGTTGTCTATATATGTTATAAACAAGAGAGGGCACAGGACACAACCTTGTCGTACTCCAGATATTATGGTGAAGGGTTCTGAGTGCCCTCCAGTTGCTCTCACTATGCATTCACTGTTGTTATATAAGCTTCTACATAGGTTTGTTAGATGTGTACTCACTCCATATTGTTTAAGGATTTCCCACATCTTGTTTCTATCTACTCTATCAAATGCCTTTTCTTGGTCGACAAAGGCTAAGTAGAGTGGTTCATTGAATTCGATTGATTTTTCTATAAGTTGTCTAAGAGCAAAAATGGCATCTGTGCATTCTTTGTTTTTCCTAAATCCAAGTTGTGTTTCGCGTAGCTGGGGTTCTATAATAGTTCGTAATCTTTTCTCAAGAATGTTGCAAAATATTTTCCCAGTATGACTCAACAGTGTAATGCCTCTGTATTGTGTGCAGTCTCTTTTGCTGCCCTTGTTTTTCCAAATTGGGACACTTATGGCGTTTCCCCAGTCTCGTGGTATCTGTTGTTCTACCCAAACATGGTATATGTAAACTTCAATTAAAAAGTGAGACAAATAACGAAGTTCTAGAACAGTTTCACCTCTGTTGAACATCCGCCTTAATTGGCAGCGGGACTTGCGTGTTCCATTGACCCCGACAGCTACACCATGGATGACGTTTCCTACATCATGGATGGCATTTCCTACACCACAGATGACATTTCCTACACCATGGAAGACGTTTCCTACACCATGATTGTCTTTTCCTACACCGTGGTTGACGTTTCCTACACCATGGTTTCTTTTTCTACACCATGGTTGACGTTTCCAACACCATGGTTGTCTTTTCCTACACCGTGATTGTCTTTTCCTACACCATGGAGGACGCTACCTACACTACGGTTGACGTTTCCTACACCATAGATGACATTTCCTACACCATGGATGACATTTCCTACACCACAGATGACATTTTCTATACCATGGAAGACGTTTCCTACACCGTGATTGCCTTTTCCTACACCATGGTTGACGTTTTATTTACCGTGGATGACGTTTCTTACACCATGGATAACATATTCTACACCGTGATTGACGTTTCCTACACCATGGTTGTCTTTTCCTACACCATGGTTGTCTTTTCCTACACCATGGAAGACATTTCCTACACCTTGGTTGTCTTTCCTACACCGTGGATGACGTTTCTTACACCATGGATAACATATTCTACACCGTGGTTGACATTTCCTACACCGTGGTTGATGTTTCCTACACCGTGGTTGATGTTTCCTACAGTTTATTGTGGATCTGGAAAATGGAAGCTTACCAATGCTGCATTGTAGAGCGTGTGAATGCCTTAATGCTATACATCTCATTATTGTGCAATTGCATGCCCAACGTCAGTGGCTTGTGCCCATCTTAGTGCTGCTGGACACCTGCCTCTTCTTTCAGGGATCCCGCCATCTTTGAGCGTTCTTTCCAAACGACTGTGACGTTCAATATGGCAAAGTAGGTTAGTTTCCTAGGCATGGTGCGGTTTATGGGCCAGTTTTTTTTCCAGATTTTCACATCTTGGAGAATTTCCGTAAATTCCTTCTTCTTGGTTCTCGTTATTCTAAGAATCTTTCTATAACATTTAAATTCAAATGCCCATATTTTATTCTTCAGTGATTGTGAAATCGCCCCTGACCCACAGCCGCATGTTGCCACAGGGGAGATGCATGTTCTCAAACAAGTTTACTGTGTTCGGTGATGCCATCTGATAGATATTGAAGACGGTTTAGCCTCGGCATTGCTGTGACCAATCTCCGTCTGACTTCTTGTGTACATTGCCCTTTGCTGTTGACTCTAGGGGACAGATATTCCAAGTTTCTGACGTTTTCAATTTATTCAATATTGATTGTCGTATGTGGTTGAGAGGAGGACCATCTGCGTATCTGATTCTAGGATTGCATTTCCATCAGTTAGGAATGGATCAAACTGTCCTCGTCACTTTTGACGTTTTTTCATTACATTTTTAAATAGGTATAGAGAGAGAATACAGTTATGTCTTACCTATGGATACAGTTATGTCTTTATGCCTTAAACCAGTTTGATATTTCATCGGCTACTCTGGCAGCTGCTTGTTATTCATTATGTAGTGATACAATTAAGTTGGTCAGATGTCATGGAACCCTGCATTTGCCACTTTGTATGAAAACTGGTTAATGTAATTTGAAAAGACAAACCTTTAAATGTACAATATGTGAACAAACATTACACATACAAGAAACAAATATAATCAACTTGCTTTTTCGAAAACCCTTACTGTAAAAAAAAAATAAGACTGCAGACACAGGTGTGTTTAGTTTATAGTTTAGTACAAAACAAGTCTGTGCCCAGTGAGACCCCAGACCTGCCCGATAGTCATAGGCCATCAAAGCGCCGCGGAGAGATAGAAAGCTGTTAAAGAACGAAACAGAGGTGTAAGAAATAGGAAGTTGTTTAAGGTAGAGAGCAATTAGAGACCGAGCTGTGAGAGACAGAGAGCTGTTAGAGACAGCGGTGAGAGACAGAGAGCTGTGAGAGACAGAGATCTGTTAGAGACAGAGAGCTGTGAGAGACAGGGAGCTGCTAGAGAAAGAGCTGTGAGAAATAGAGAGCTGTTATCGAAAGAGCTGTGAAAGATAGCGAGCTGTTAGAATAAGACTTGTTTAAGATTGAGAGCTGCTAGACTCGGAGCTATTTTAGATAGAGAGCTGTTATAGACAGAGCTGTGAGAGACAGATAGCTTATATTATTGATGATATATCATCTCTTGTCTTTTAAGTTTTTTCCCTAATCATTCACAAACGCAGTCATCTCCTTCAGGCATGTCTGACTATGGATTGATGTTCCCCATGAGCAGGAGTCGGCGTCTGTGGCTTGGGGGTTAGACGAACGCTGTTTCACACTCGACACACCGAGTCCAGGGTTTGAAATCAGCCGCCGGCGATTTGGAAGCAGATCGCTGTGCGTTGATTTCGATGGTATGAGGCGTCGGCCGTTCAGAAAGCAACGGCAATCTTCTGCGTTCATCCGGAGAGTTTTTTCGGACGTGATTGCCTTGTGCCTGTTTACAGTAGAGCTGCGTTCTTGCGCAGTTAGGCGGACACATCCGACTTCTGAACGTAAAATTGCCTAGTAAGCCAAACACAGTCAATAAATGCTGGGGTGATTGCAACATCCTGTAAAGAACAAGCAGCTCGCTTTTTGTTTAATCAGCAGGAAGCCTCTGAGCGCTTAGCCTCTCCTTGCTTGTTGAGGGTTGTGTTCTCTCTTGCTTGTTGACGTAGTCTCATGCGCCGGGTTCAAGGTTACTCTTTACAGCGTATCTCCACGTGATATACAGTCAGAGACCTGTCCTTCTCAGTTTGTGGGTATCTACTAACCCAACATTGTCACGCCTGCCATGTACTATCTTACAACCGCAGCTGTGGACATCCAGTGTTTGCGTCCATTTCCATAAGGAATGTCCTTTCTTTAGAATGCCAAGTGGTTCGTTCCTCACGTCAGTCATCATCATCATCATGTGCCATGCCGATAAACGTGGGCGGTTATGTTTCGCCATCTCACTCGATCACCAGAGTCGTGGAACAGCTCAGCGTTCTTGTCTCGACCATGCCACGTGGTCAAGCTATCCAGGTATTTACTTCTCTGCCTTCTCCTAGTTCTCTTCCCCTCGATCTTGAAAGTTGTCACCAAGTTCTCCAATTTATTTCTTCTCATAACGTGACCAAACAATTTTGACTGTCTTCGTCTAATTTCTCTAATCAGTTTACGATTTTCATTTGTTTCTTGTAAGACTTGGTCATTGGTTTTTCTGTCTGTCCATGGTATTCTTTGCATTCTCCTCAGAAACCACATTCCCACAGCCATCAGATGTTTTTCAGCTTGTCTGCTCATTGTCCACGCTTCACATCCATACATATGTGCAAGGTCTATGTAGCACTTCAACACTATTTTTTTCCATTGCAAATGACATCTTTTTATTGGTCAATATGATTTCCATCTTGCGAAAGGCTATCTTCGCCAAGGCGATTCTTGTTCTAATTTCTTCAAGGCATCTCCCATCAGATGGTATGACTGTTCAGAGATAACTGTACCGACTCAATTGTTTAAGAATATTCCCATTAACTGATATATTACATTGTGGTATTTCCTTCTTGCCGGTCTCCCTGGCCATAGGGTTAGCGGCTTTCTCCGTAATCCCGTATACTCTCGTGAGTAGCGTGACGTGCGCGAGAATCGGTGGCGGTTCTAGTCGCGTTGGTAACCTACAGGGTATGTGAGCCGGCCGCTCAGAAATCAATGGCAAACTACTGAGCGTAATCTTGCCAAGAAATCAAGAATCAGCTGAACGATGCTGGTGTTGACAGAGATGTCCTATAACGGGATATGCGAACAAAACAAACAAAACAATTCCTTCTTCCTAGTGATGGCCATAATCTGTGTCTTTTCACAATTTAATTCTGTGTACAACAACCGCATCCACTAAATGTTGCAGCTCCTGCTCATTGTCTGCAATCAATACTGTAGCATCCGCATATCTAATGTTATTGATGTTTCGTCCTCCAATAATGATTCCTTTCATATCTTCTACATCACACCCCCCCCCCCCCCCCCCCCCCGATGTGTCTGCACCTTGCTGCGGTGGGAGGGGCGGGCTTGCGTGTCCCAGTGACCCCAAGAGCATTGTCGACGGAAGCAAAACTACATGTCGGACAGCCCTTGGATCGGAGACCAGACCAAGAGAGACACAGCCTGCTGCTCTGCAGGTAGATTGGGGATAGCAGTCAAGATATCAAATCAGGCGCACAAAGCCACAGATGCTTGGTCCAGACTCATACTCAAAGGCTCCACCTGAGGGATATGGCTGAACGCCTCTAAGCCTTGGATGTGAGAGCCAGGCTGATACTCACGTACTGCAAAACGGAAGTGATGCTGAGCACGCTACATGCTTAGTTCGGATACGTGTACGAAGGCTCTCAGCTGGGGGACATGAGGGATCCCCGGATAAGAGGGCCTGGCCGTTTTCTCGCTCAGATACACGGAGGTAAGGTGCTGAGCCGGCGGCACATGTAGCATACCTCATGAGCGAGATTCAAGGGCGGAAAAAAGTTCCCCAGTCGCACGAAATGATTACGAAAAATGTCCGTATCTATACTCATAGAAGAGTGTTGTCAAAGGTGGGAAAACGTCTCAATGACATGAAATGGAACGCTTGGCTTAGCGAATCCATTGCAGGGATCGAAGTCCGAAGCGAAAGCTTACCTAGTGGATTTTGCCCTAGTCTGTCCGTTCCTAGTTTGTTCTTGAGCGACCAGTGGCAAGCGAAATGCCCAATACATGGAAGTGAGGAACCAAAGCAGCCATGAGCAGGACGTGGCAATTCCTCGGGTGAGTCCAATCACAGAGCAATATGTGCCGGCTCTACAATTATGGAAGCCTCCTTGGATAGCGGAGAATACCCATGGTCTGCCCCTGCCTTCCCTTGAGGGTTGACCGTGATGTCTTTGACCGTTCTACCCTGACCAGCTGAGATGTGGGCGACACAACAACAAAAAGTCCAACGTGCCTCGAAACCCGAGGAAGGCTAACTTCATTAAAAATGCCCGCCGAAGTCGAAGTGCCGACCTACATGCGTGCATGTTAGAAATCCCTTTCATATTGGAAATCGTAAAGAGTAGGCCAAAAGGGCTGTGTGTAGGCCACATTTAAAGATTAAAGTGTATTTATATCATGGGCGACTCTGGTATACACACAATGAGATTTACACACTGTCAAGATTCTCCTAGTGTAATCTTTAGGGGGAAGCTGGAGCACTCATGGACATAACGTGCAATGAAAGTGATCCTTAACAATCAATGTTATAGAAGGAATGTGACAAAGTGTGCATATATGAAAGACAGAGAAGGTGACAGAAGTGCATACAAGAGACAGAGTAGGCAACAGTAAGACACAGAAACAACAAGAAACACTAACAGACAAAGTCTATTTTTTATTTATTTGCATTGTTATATGTATGTATGTATATATATATATATATATATATATATTTATGTAGCATTAGAAAATACTCCACTCAAATGTTAACAAATAATTACAATACAATTTCAAAAACAAATATCACCAGCAAGTTTCAACCGGTTTAGTTAATTAAATAGCTTCATAAATGCCTACCAATATACAACAAAACTGAATTTTCTGGACAATGTAAACAAATTTACCACAAGAAGCTGTTTAGTAAATCTAATTATAGCAAGCAGATATAAGAATGTGACAAGCAAACCCAGATACTATCGGTAGAAATCTCTTGGTAGAACTCAGTGTAGATCTGTGAGGGCAAAATTCTTCGCCAGTCAGCAAATTAAAACAACAGCACAAGCAGAATCAGACGGGCAGAAGAAGAAATGGAAGAATTGGAAGAACAGTGGTAGCATAAGATGAAGAAATTTGCTAAACGTTAAATAACTATTGATAAGAAGAGAAAAGATGAGCGTATTCTTCACAGCAAATTCCATTAATTTGTCAAATAAATAAACAGCTCCAAACTGCAATATTATAATCAACACAAGCACATACAGCAACATTATAATAATATAACAGATAACAAGTCTATAACAAAATGAGATAAAAACGATGGCAGGAATGATAACAAATTGACAATGTGGGTGAAATTAGTTGCAACTGTACAATTCAGCATGCATGATTCATGGAGCATCATTTGAAATCATCCATCAAGAATGACTGACATAAAACAAACTCACACTGGTTTTTTTGTTTTTTTATCTGAAGAAATAAAGATTTACTTCCAACTATCCTCGAGGGAGACACAACAAATCAGTCAAAACATCCAACCAGCCAAAGTCAGATGCACACACTATGGAAATCTATCACATTTACCACAAGTAAGGCCAAGTAACCTCCAGGGAGACACAACAAACCAGCCAGTCAGCTGCACACACTGGAAATCTGCCACATTTACCACAAGTAAGGTCAAGTACCCTTTTATAAGAATTGGGTATATGGTTCTGGGCCATATATTTTTTATAGCCCAATCGGCATTTGATGTAGTGGATATCATGCAATTCCCTACTAAAAGTACATACAGCCCCTCATGTAACCTGGGCTGATACAATATTGCTGTGTGGATGCACAAGAATGGCATCCGTCTCTGAATCCAGCTGTATGGGGGTCATCTTTGGTTGAAAATTTTAACAAACAAACAAAAGGATGTTAAACTCCTCCTCACCCTGTATGTATTTATGTATGTGTGTGTTCAGGGCAGGCTATCCATGCAGCTGTTTGTGTGTCCGTCTGTCTAGCAATAAGTGAAATAAAACATCATAGAAAGTCAAACTGTAAATAAAACATAATATCACTCAGTTAAAATATTTGTTTGTTTAGTATTTTAACATTTAAAATACTTATCAATAGATCTGGTATTTCACCTCATATGACTTTTATCTAGTAGTATTTCACATGTAAAACACATATTTATCCAACGATTACCAAACCCATAAAGTACTTACAATCTGGTATTTCAATATATAATATCTTCTTATTGACTAATCTAGTATTTCCATATTTTAAATATTACTCCTAATGATTCACCATTAAAATCTAAATATGGTTTATGCATTGTTACCTGCACTCTCATATTTCAGTTACAACTCAAACATTATACTCATAAAAGATAACATTACTTGCATTTAACAATCTGTGATGACAGTCAATGGTAGAAGTAGCTTGTATACTTTTGTACGTATGTTTAAAACACCAGACGTTCTCACAGCTAACACATGAATACTACAGACATTCTCACAGCTAACCCATCAATACTACAGACATTCTCTCAGCTAACACATCAATACTACAGACATTCTCACAGCTAACACATCAATACTACAGACATTCTCACAGCTAACACATCAATACTACAGACATTCTCATACTAGACATTCTCACAGCTAACACATCAATACTACAGACATTCTCACAGCTAACACATCAATACTACAGACATTCTCACAGCTAACACATCAATACTACAGACATTCTCATACTACAGACATTCTCACAGCTAACACATCAATACTACAGACATTCTCATACTACAGACATTCTCACAGCTAACACATCAATACTACAGACATTCTCACAGCTAACACATCAATACTACAGACATTCTCACAGCTAACACATCAATACTACAGACATTCTCATAGCTAACACATCAATACTACAAACATTCCTGCTCAGAAACGATCATTCAGTCACTGTGATTTAGAACCGTACGGTTAGAACAGATTTACAAAAACATGTGAAAGATACAACAAAATATAATATGGTGAACTTATGAAATTACAAAGACTATGAGGGGAAGTTATTAAGTAACAGAAATGCTATTGTAAAGTGCATGGAAGAGTATGAATGGAAACATTTTATTTCAGGGCATAAACTGGCTCTTAAGCAATACCCCATGTAGGGGTCATGAGGATCAAGAAGTTTACATATGCAAAATGGCTGCCCTACTACTGACTTGCACTGTGGAAGAACGAGATGTTATTCATTTTTTGAGGCGTCTGAAATCTTCTGAAATCTGCAGAATGATGGTTCAGTATTGAGACAGTTGTCTGAGTCAGTGTATGAATGGGAATAAAGATTTCAAAATGGAAGACAAAACATCAATGAACCACATTGTGGGAGACCTGCAAGATCTTTTGAGATATCAGGGGCCCTATATTGGTGCATTTCTGGGAAAGGGTGGGACTTCTCGCGACAGTAATATGCTAGAGAACAAATTGAAGCCCATGGGACAATCAAAATGCCTGGGATTTCTCTCAAAAAAAGTATTACTGCTGCATGACAATGCCTGTGTATCCTGTGGATACATATATGCTATGAAATTTTAGGTCTTGAATCATCATCAGTCCAGAACTGGTGTCATCAGAATTTCACTTGATTGGATTCTTGAAAGATCATTTGCGGGACCAAAGGTCTGCAGATGACAATGAGGTAATGGAGGCAGGGCAAAACTGGTTTAAGGCCACACCCAAACACTTTTTCCTAGATGGCATCAACAAGCAGGGGTATTATGTTGAGAAATAACATACAAAATTTCTCGTAAAAATATTATTTGTAAAAATTCCTGTTACTTAATTACTTCCCCTCACACATCAGTATCTATGTGTGAATTCGTTAAATATAAAAACTACATCACTATCCATGGGTTAATTAGTGACCACATCACTATGTATGGGTGAATTAGTGAAATGTAAAAACTACATCACTATCTATGGGTTAATTAGTGATTACTGCACTATCTATGGGTAAATTAGTGAAATGTAAAAACTACATCACTATCTATGGGTGAATTAGTGACTACATCACTATCTGGGTGAAATGTTAAAGCTACATCACTATCTTAAGGGTGAATTAGTGAGTACATCACAATCTATGGGTGAATTAGTGAAATGTAAAACCTACATCACTATCTATGGGTAAATTAGTGAAATGTAACAACAACATCACTATCTATGGGTGAATTAGTGATTACATCACTATCTATGGGTAGATTAGTGACTACTTCACTATCTATGGGTAGATTAGTGACTACATCACTATCTATGGGTAGATTAGTGACTACATCACTATCTATGGGTAGATTAGTGATTACATCACTATCTATGGGTAGATTAATGACTATGTCATTATCTATGGGTAGATTAGTGACTACATCACTATCTGGGTGAAATGTAAAAGCTACATCACTTTATGGGTAAATTAGTGTCTACTTCAGTATCTATGGGTGAATTAGTGAAATGTAAAAACTACATCACTATCTATGGGTGAATTAGTGACTACATCACTGTCTATGGGTAGATTAGTGACTACATCACTATCTGGGTGAAATCTAAAAACTACATCACTATCTTATGGATGAATTGGTGAAATGTAGAAACATCACTATCCATTGTTGAAATTTGGAAACTACATCACTCTCTAATGGGTGAGTTAGTAACAAGTAAAAACTACATCACTGTACTCTGTAAAAATGGTGAAATTTGAAAATGTTGTCAAGCCGAGTGGCTAGAACGCTGGTTTTCCTTCAGGAAACCTGGGCTTGAATCCTCGGTAAAGTGTGGGATTTTTTTCTATCGGGGGCAAAAAGAAAATCCTAATCTGAACAGTTCGCGGCGACTGCATTAGCCAGGCGCCTTAATTCCTCAGGCTCAAAGACCCTCCTGCCATACACAGCAAGGTACTTCTTCTTCTTCTTCTGCCATCCGGATTTTTTTTCCGGACGTGACTGCGCTGTGCCTGTTTACAGCAGAGCTGCGTTCTTGCGCCGTTAGGCCGACACATCCGACTTCTGCGGGCATTTGTTGACCGGGTTAACCTTCCCGGGGCACCGCAAGGTACTATATTGGCAATAAATGACTGTTTTGACAGTAAAGAGAAAAAGCATGGCTTGAGGGAAATTAATGAAGAAATAAATTAATGACCGCCCTAACAAACACCCGCATCAATGTGAAAACCAAAGAAGGCAAAACCATAATGGCCAAGGATCAGAGTATGTGAAAGATTCACTTGAGGAACAGTTGATATTCCCAGTTGTGAAGATCCACAAAATTAACCAAATGAAATGCAACATCACAACTGAAATTATCGATGCCTAGGAATAGATCAGAATACAAGACTGCTGAACACAGTAAATGATACAGAAGATATACCTGTTGACTTCACTTCAGTGTAAACATATATTTATTACAATCTCACAGATATCAGGAGCCTTAGAATGTGATCCACATGGAACAATTAGTATAATGAGTCACATTAAACACATTGCCCCAAGAATCACGATACAATGGGTTAGAAAAAATAATGTGGGCCTGATCCTAGGTTCTAGTAAGTGTGTTAGATGGGGAGCCAGGCCTCTTGGCACAGCACATGGCCAAACTTAGAATATTTCACTTTCAATCAATCAGTCCTGTTGTAGATCTAAAACATCAAGAAGACTAAAACAATGACAGATAAACTACAACAGTTCATTACATGGTGCCTGCACAGAATAGAATGACTAAACTAGTATGAGAGAGGCAATAATATAAAGCTTAGTAGCAGAACTAAATAAATTCCAGTGAATGAAGATGTGAGGAGAGGGTGCTGGCAGTGGATAGGACACATACTGAGAGAACTAGTATAACTAGAAGATCCTTTCTCTGGATCCCTCTGAACACCAGAAGTAGAGGGAAACCTAACAGCACACGGGGAAGAGAATTAGAGACAGAGATAAATATGGGGCAGACAAGACGGGAGCTGCAGGAGAAGATAGGAAGGCTTGGTGTGACAGAGATAAATATGGGGCAGACAAGACGGGAGCTGCGGTGTGACAGTGATAAATATGGGGCAGGCAAGACGGGAGCTGCAGGAGAAGATAGGAAGGCTTGGTGTGCTTGTTGGGGCATCCAGGCTGAAGGCATAATGACGATGTAAAAACTGCAACGCTATGTGGGTTAACTAGTAAAACAAATTACCATTTCATGTTGAGTGAAATAAACTACATACTGATGGATTCATATAACGTAAAAACTACATAACCGTCTCCATAAAGTGTAAAAGCATGAAAGTTACATCATTTTCTATGGCAGAAATGTGAAAACTAGTTTGTACATTGAAAAAATAAATGACTAGTATATCTGCCTATACACGAGTTAGTAAAAATTATAAAACACAATCATTTCAATTCCAATCTATGGGTGAACTTTGCACATTGTAACTTTTAAAAATATGAAAACTACATCAGATATTGAGGAAACTACAGCATTACGAGGGAGGCATGTGTACAAAATATTGAACCTTTGGACAGGAAAACTACGGTATTACGAGGGAGGCATTTGTACAAAATGTAAGACTTTTGGCCAGGAAAACTACAGTATTACGAGGCAGTCATGTGTACAAAATATTGGACCTTTGGCCAGGAAAACTACAGTATTACTAGGGAGACATGTGTACAAAATATTGGACCTTTGGTCAGGAAAACTACAGCATTACGAGGGAGGCATGTGTACAAAATATCGGAACTTTGGCCAGGAAAACTACAATATTACGAGAGGCATGTGTACAAAATATTGGACCTTTGGCTGGGAAAAATAGTTACTCACCTGGAGGTCTGAAACCCCTTGAAAGTACTCTCCAAGGACATGTACACACTTCTCTCGGCAATCCTATCATTGTTGTTCAGTATTTCGCATTCCACATGTCTTGTGACTTAAATCAGGTCTCTGTCAGCTTTGCGAAGTCACTCATCACAAGGAGCATTTTTGGGGGAGTGGGGAGCCTGATCAACCAGAGGAATATTGTTTTGGCTGATACAAATCTGAATCATACATGCTTCCAACAAGAGGGGACTGCTGCGAGAAATGTTTACAGTCCCAGAGAGATTATTTTGAAGGGGATTAATCTTTCCCACCTCCAGGAGGGTAGTTTTTATTTTTCCTGGCCAAAGGTCCCTTTGGTTTGTTCCACTTTTGGAACAAACCGTCCATGTGGACATTAAATCACTGCCTGTGAGTGATCTAAACAAATACTACATCACCATCGATGAGTGAAATAGTGTATTGTAAGAACATGTGAAAACTACACCATTCGTACATCAGTATGCATGTGACCTAGTGAATTAAGAAAGAAACAAGTAAAAACTACATCTCAGTCTATGAGTACATTGTAAAACATGAAAATTAAATCATGGTTTAAAGTGGTGAATCTCAAAAGCCAGTGACATCTAACTAAGACACTATAAGCGAACTATGTGCACGGGGATCAATAAGATTAATGGCATGAAAGCTATGGCTGATACAACAGTTTGATTAATCAACAGAATTTAATAAAGTAAAATATATCAGACATCTGGATTAATGACATGAACAAAATTAGGAGAGATGTACTGATAGACGCTGGATCAACAAACAAGACTTGCTTGATTGTGGAATCCTCTGGAAGACTGAGTTAATTAACGCACTCAAGTTCAGGTTGTTTGAGCCTGGCATCTGTTGGAATGAGGCTGGTATAGAGACTGTCCTTCCATGAGCCTTGCATCTGTAGGAATGAGGCTGGTAAGGAGGCTGTCCTTCCATGAGCCTGGCATCTGTTGGATTGAGGCTGATACAGAGACTGTCCTTCCAACCCACTACCAAAGTAGCATCTGTAGGAATGAGGCTGGTAAAGAGACTGTCCTTCCATGAGCCTGGCATCTGTTGGATTGAGACTGTCCTCCCAACCCGCTACCAAAGTGCTATCTACTCGAGGACTGTGCTGCAGTTTTCACCTTCCCTTCTGCATGTTCGACACCGGCATCACATTTGCAGAGAAGCTTATTAAGACATTACCATGGGTCAACAGACTCCATTCAACCCAATGCCCAGAGGGAACTTCTTCTTCTGCGTTCATCCGTTTTTTTTTTTTTCGGACATGATTGCGTTGTGCCTGTTTACAGTAGAGCTGCATTCTAGCGCTGTTAGGCCGACACATCTGACTTCTGCGGGCATTTGTTGACCGGGTTAACCTTCCCGGGGGTTTCTTAGGATGTTTGACTCTCACTATTGTGGTGTTATTCCTCCATCCCAGCTGGCCCATTTAGAACAGCTGAAGACAGCCCGGTCAGCCCTCAAGGGAAGGCAGGGGCAGACCATGGGCATTCCCCGCCATCCGAGGAGGCTTCCACCGAGAGGGAACAAGATGGTGTAAACAAGAAATAAAGAAACAGACGTTCAACAATGTTATGGTGATAGTCAGGGCACATCAAGAAGAATCAACAGAGCGACAACAATGCTGCAACAAACAGAACAGAAATGTCAACTGTTTAGAAAAAATACAGAGCAGAAAATTGCAGTTAAATAAGCAGTAGTGATTTTGATATCATACCAAACAGGAGACATTGTAACAAGCATGTGCGTGGTGTCTTTTATTACCACTCAACATGCAGAAATGTATTCTGTATCATAAAACAGAATAAGATTTGATACTCAGACTATTCCGTCTTGATTTGCAAATCTATCAATTAGCATTCAGTCAAAACTTTGACTAAAACATAAAGTGGTTGCTGTATCATACAACACAATAAAAGATATTTGTTACATGTCTTCTACTCTGGGGTTTCTGAGAATGGCTTTATTTTGTGTGGGAGTCAAGTTTGCAGGCGTGCATGTATTTATACATCATCAAGTGCCATCTCTGCATTGAGGATCATACAACATCATATTATTGGTGCAATTCATACAGTCTCACATTGTTTTCATCTAGCACGCTTTCCCTCTGCCACCAGACAAGGTAGCTTTACATTTCTGAAGTAGTTGAATTGAAGTTGAATGTTTAATTCGATCTAGGGACTTTTAGTGTTGTACAGCAGTAGTGACTTGATGCTGATGTAAAATTCTGATTTACTCTTGAATTGAAGTCTGTGTGCTGAGAATGTTGAATCAGCTAAGATTACAACAGTTCAATGGTGCATGCAGAATTAGCTAAGATTACAACAGTTCAATTGTGCATGCAGAATCAGCAAAGATTACAACAATTCAATGGTGCATGTAGAATCAGCTAAGATTACACAGTTCAATGGTGCCTGTAGAATCAGCTAAGATTACAACAGTTCAATGATGCATGTAGAATCAGCGAAGTTTATACTAATGTTCAATGGTAGCTTGAGAAATCACCCTCAGGGTCATGAACTTTGTTTCAGAAAGCACTGCAAGTTTATTGGCACAAGTGCTGGCCTGATCCAGGTATTTATCTCTGTGTCTGAACATCAATGACCCACATAGCAAATGACTGAGAGTCCTGATCAACAATGCAAACAATCAGCAGCACATCCATGGCTGGCTACTAGTAAAGCTGTGTATTAACACTTAACGCTGCACACTGCCCTGAAACATTCTCAGCCTGGCACCACCTTATATTTGTTTCTTGTTCTCTCACCTCAAATCAGCACTGAAAGGACAATGACTGAAGGATGCTGAGGATGTTACTGATAAGGTTCTCAGAAATCAGTTGCATGAATGTTGGCAAGTGCTCAAGGGAACAGTTTGCTCAAGAAAACAATCTTGAAGAAAATGTAAATTATTCTATTGTTACTGAAAACAACAAGCATCCAGGAACTTGCTGAAGTACCTTCGGTGTCTGAATAGTATCACACTGGCTGTCTTTGTCTGGTCCAAAGTGAGTGAGAGAGTAATTCTGGCAACACATAACTGTAGGTAAAGGGTTTAGGAGAATGAAACTATTTTGAAAATGACAAATATATATGCAGAAGCACTCGTCTGTGGCATCATGTCAAGAGCTATTCTTCAGAGTACAGTTGAAAGGTCAGTGGCACACAGGCAGACAAAAGACATCCTGTATATAGCATTATTACACCTACACATAGGGTAGTCACTGATCAACACTGTGATTTACTGTTGCTGCAGACAGGGGAGTGACCCACCTACATCATGATTTACTTGGTACAAACAGGGGAGTTATCCACCTTCATCATGATTTACTTGGTACAGATAGGGGAGTGACTGATCAACATTATTATTTATTTGGTACAGATAGGGGAGTTACCCACCTACATCATGATTTAATTGGTACAAACAGGGGAGTGACCCACCTACATCATGATTTAATTGTTATAAACAGGGGAGTTACCCACCTACATCATGATGTACTTGGTACAAACAGGGGAGTTACCCACCTACATCATGATTTAATTGTTATAAACAGGGGAGTTACCCACCTACATCATGATGTACTTGGTACAAACAGGGGAGTTACCCACCTACATCATGATTTACTTGGTACAGATAGGGGAGTGACCCACCTACATCATGATTTACTTGGTACAGATAGGGGAGTGACTGATCAACATCATTATTTATTTGGTACAGATAGGGGAGTTACCCACCTACATCATGATTTAATTGGTACAAACAGGGGAGTGACCCACCTACATCATGATTTAATTGTTATAAACAGGGGAGTTACCCACCTACATCATGATTTAATTGGTACAAACAGGGGAGTTACCCACCTACATCATGATTTACTTGGTACAGACAGGGGAGTGACTGATCAACATTGTAATTTACTTGGTACAGAGCACTGATAAACATTTACTTGGTACAGACAGAGCACTGATCAACATTTACTTGGTACAGACAGAGCACTGATCAACATTTACTTGGTACAGAGAAGGAAGTCACTGATCAGCTTGGTGATTTACATGTACAGGATACGTGAAGAAAACTGAAAGTGTGTTGGTAGTGTAGGAAGGGAATAAATAGCAAATGGTCACATGTACAGACACTGGGATGGCAAAAGCAAACCGGGCAAAAACATGTGAGTATGCTCAAACAACATCACTCCAGTCACGTCTGGTGTTCACTGCTGCAACCACAACTTCGTGACCATCTGAGTAGCTCGGGTTGACATTCCCGCCGCCTTCATGGCTCATCTGAACACCTCCCTCATCTGTAGTAGCACCTCCTTCATGACTCCTCACATGACTTACTCCAGCCACATCTGCGGTGGAGCTGTTCAACTCCTCTGCCTGCTCCACAACTTCATTCTCATGTTCCTTGCTCGTATCATCATGTCTGAGTCTATTTTCTGCCTGCTTCTTCTTATCCTTCTTAGGTTTTCTCTTTTCCTTGCGTTTTACCCTGCTTTCAGCACCTAATAATAAGCTGCTGATTCCTTCTTCTTCTTCCTCCTCCTCATTTCCTCTCCAGTCTTTTCGTTTTCTTCTACTCTCATTATCAGGGTCTCTTCCTTCATCAGCCTCCTGTATATTGCCCCTTCCAGGCTTTGCTAGGGACAGCAAGGTCTGGTTCCTTGGATTTCTAATGGAAATACCCTCCCCTCCCACAGCTCCATGCTCTATATCTGAATCTTGAAGCAAAGCACGGTCTCCAGCCACAACCAGCCTATCGACATCTGAGGAAGACAAAGGAAGAATGGCTCAGCTATGCCACTATTTCAAGTTTGCATACACTTAAATAAAAGATAGATACAAGGACATGTAAGGAAAAAACATAAAAATTATTCCAATAATGATTTTTCATATTGTCACCATATATGAAATAACTGGCATTAGATATCTTCTGATCTTTTCTGTTTAAAATTATGAGCTATAAGAGAAGAATGTGTGAGCAAGACTAGGAGAAACAGCTAGAGAAGGAAGATGGAAAGACAGAGAATTATTCGCAATTTCACTAGTAACCCATCTTTCCAGACTCTGTCAGAAGCTTTCTGAAGATCTATCCATTGAGAACTTAGAACACTTTTTTATTTCATTTTTGAAAGTTATCTAAATATTTACAACTTTTCTGTGATGATCTCTAAATCTTGCTTTTCTGGCATCTGTAATTTTATAAGATTTCAAATACCATTTCAGTCTTCTTTTAACTATTCTCTCCACTGTCTATGCCCTATAACTGGTAGTCATTCTGTTGTCTTTTCCTTCCTTTATGATGCATCGCAAGAGCACCTATCATCCAGCTGTTGTTGCACATCTATAGCAGTTTTAGTTCTGTTTTATAACTATGATACTTGAGTATTTCATTAGTTATATTATCTAGACCAGTGGTTCTCAACCGGTGGGGAATCCCCCCCCCCCAGCGGGGGGGGGGGGGGGGGGGGGGGGGGGGGGGGGGGGGGGGAATGACATTCTGAACATATGGTAAAGGGGGGGCATGGGCCAGAAAAGGTTGAGAACCACTGATCTAGACATAGTGGTTATTTATCTTTGTTTAAAACACTGTTTTTAATTCTTCCATAGTAAATATCCAGTGAAATTAAACATAGACAGTAATACCTAATACATGACTGCAATTCGTAATCTCACATACAGTGTTTGAAACACAGCTGCGGGCAATTTGGAAGCAGACCATCTTGCTTTGGTTTCCAACTATGGTATGAGTGCTGGTCATTCAGAAAGCAATGGCAAACTACTGAATGTAAACTTGCCCAGGAATCACAAACAGCCAAAAATGCTGGGGTTGACTACTACGTTCTGTAAAGGATATGCAACTAACTTTAAGTTTAGTAGAATATGGAATAGACGAGATCACCAGGCTGCTGAACACAATACTGGATACATACCTCCTAACTTTATATAGTAAATCTATGTTTAGTACAATCCTGAAGACATCAGGGTGAGATCAACATTGAACAATTAATTGTAGAAAATACAGCCATCCCCAAAAGAAATAAATACCACAATGTAACATGGAAGTAATGGGAACATTCTTGAACAGTACAATTTTGGAACAGCCATCTCATAAAAGGTGCCTTAGAACAAGAATTCCCATAATAAAAGTATACTTTTTCAAGATGGAAAACACACTGACTATTTAAATAAATGTCAGTTGCAGTGAGAAAAGGTGTGTTAAAGTGCTCTACATATATTACTGTCTGCATGTTAAGCATAGACAGTCAAGATTTTTGGGGTATTTAGAGGAGACATAGACTTGAAAATTTAGTGACAACTGGCAAACTTAATGAGAAAAAAGCAAGGAGAAACAAAGAGATAAGTACAGTATTATGTGGAGGTGAACAAACAGAGGTTGTGATCTGTTCAACCCCAAACCTGGCATGTCAGCCCCTCTGCAACCTGAATGTGAGAATAAAATCCACACATACACATGCACTCACACACACAATACACACATACTGACCTTGACCGGTGCTAGGAGCATCTGAAACTGCAGGGTTCAAAACAACACTGGAGTCTGCTACACTGCCATGTGACTGGCCCCGAGTCTGCCCTGTCAAGAGTGGAGTGTTCTCTGAACCTGGTGGTATTTCTGCATCAGATCCGGACTCTGAATCGGCATCTCTGTCAGGTATGACTCGGCGCTTGCACACCGGGCATGTCTTCTTGTTCTTGGTCAGCCAGGGGTCTATACACTTCATGTGATAAACTGGTGGATACAAGGAAGGCATATCAAGGCTAATGGAAAGCATATAGCGTCACAGGGATGTGCAGTGTAGGGCTTTGTGTAGACTAGGTCATTGGGATGTGAAGTGTAGGGCTTTGTGTAGATTAGGTCATTGGGATGTGAAGTGTAGGACTTTGTGTAGACTAGGTCATAGGGATGTTCAGTGTAGGACAGTATGTTGACTAGGTCATTGGGATGTGAAGTGTAGGGCTTTGTGTAGACTAGGTCATTGGGATGTGAAGTGTAGGGCTTTGTGTAGACTAGGTCATTGGGATGTGAAGTGTAGGGCTTTGTGTAGACTAGGTCATTGGGATGTGAAGTGTAGGGCTTTGTGTAGACTAGGTCATAGGGTTGTTCAGTGTAAGGCTTTGTGTAGACTAGGTCATAGGGTTGTTCAGTGTAAGGCTTTGTGTAGACTAGGTCATAGGGATGTGAAGTGTAAGGCTTTGTGTAGACTAGGTCATAGGGTTGTTCAGTGTAAGGCTTTGTGTAGACTAGGTCATAGGGTTGTTCAGTGTAAGGCTTTGTGTAGACTAGGTCATAGGGTTGTTCAGTGTAAGGCTTTGTGTAGACTAGGTCATAGAGATGTGAAGTGTAAGGCTTTGTGTAGACTAGGTCATAGGGTTGTGAAGTGTAGGGCTTTGTGTAGACTAGGTCATAGGGATGTGAAGTGTAGGGCTTTGTATAGACTAGGTCATAGGGATGTGAAGTGTAAGGCTTTGTGTAGATTAGGTCACAGGGATGTGAAGTGTAAGGCTTTGTGTAGACTAGGTCATAGGGATGTGAAGTGTAAGGCTTTCTGTAGACTAGGTCATAGGGTTGTGAAGTGTAGGGCTTTGTGTAGACTAGGTCATAGGGATGTGAAGTGTAAGGCTTTGTGTAGACTAGGTCACAGGGATGTGAAGTGTAAGGCTTTGTGTAGACTAGGTCATAGGGATGTGAAGTGTAAGGCTTTGTGTAGACTATGTCATAGGGTTGTTTAGTGTAAGGCTTTGTGTAGACTAGGTCATAGGGTTGTTCAGTGTAAGGCTTTGTATAGACTAGGTCATAGGGATGTGAAGTGTAAGGCTTTGTGTAGACTAGGTCATAGGGATGTGAAGTGTAGGGCTTCATGTAGACTAGGTCACAGAGTCCAGTTAGAGAGTTCAGTGTAGGGCTTTGTGTAGACTAGGTCACAGGGATGTAAAGTCTAGGGCTTTATGTAGACTAGACAAGGTCACGGGGATGTAAAGTCTAGGACTTTATGTAAACTAGGTCATGGCATGATTTGATGGGATAACTAATGCCCTTTCTTGCTGTCTTTCCTTCCTAGAACATTCTGAACGTTATCTGGTGGTATAAGGCAGGTTCAACCCCACCCCTACACACGGTGGGGAAGTCAATTAAATGCTGACAATAATGGAGACTGAACTCCGGACCCCAGTAAAATCACTGCATTATCAAGTCCAACAGATAGGCAAAATCAATGTAATCCAGCAGAGAATCGTAGGAAAATATTTATAACAGACATCTATTAGACATGTGGTAGGTCTAGATGAACTCCTGCATAAAGGGAGACACACATTCATCTCAAACAAATCCAATAGACATGCAAAGGTATTGTTCAGCAGTAATCAAATGTGTCTGAATCAAATTAAGACGCCTGGCAGACACAAGTGCATCACATCCACCAATATCAAATTCAGAAGACCTCCCCCGATGTGTCTCCACCTTGACGTGGTGGGGGAGCTTGCGTGTCCCATCGACCCCATTTGCTTGCCGATGGATGAAAAACTACATATCGGACAGCTTATGGGATAGGGACCAGACTAAGAGAGACACAACCTGCTGCTCTGCAGGTATAGACTGAGGATAACAGTCAAAAGTTTAAAAGGTGCACGAAGGCAGACGTTTTTGGTCCGGACAAAACTCTTAAGGCTCCCTGTCGAGGGCTGTGGCTGAACGCCTCTAAGCCACAAACCCTCGGATCTGAGAGCCAGGCCGATACCAGTCTACCGGAAACTCTTAAGGTTCACTGTCGAGGGCTGTAGCTGAACGCCTCTAAGCCACAAACCCTCGGATCTGAGAGCCAGGCCGATACCCGTCTACCGGAAAATAGAAACATGATACTGAGCAAGCTACATGCTCAGGTCTGATACATGTTCGAAGGCTCTCAGCTGGGGGATATGAGAGATTCCCGGATGAAGGGGCCTGGCCGTTTCCCGTACACTGCTGCACGAAGGTAAGGTGCTGAGCCGGCAGCACATGTAGCCTACCTCGTGAGCGAGTACAAAAAAGTCAGAAATGTGCCCCAGTCGAAGGGTTACGGAAACTGTCTGTATCTAACTCATAGAGAGTGTAGACAAAAGTGGAAGAATGTCTCATCAACGCGAAATGGAACGCACGGCGAGCAAACCTATTGCGTGGTCTGAAGTCACAAGCAAAAGCTTACCGAGTGGATGTCACTCGCAGTCTGACAGCTCCTGGTGTGTGATTGAGCGATCAGTGGCAAGTGGGATGCCCAACACATGGAAGTGAGGAACTAAAGCAGCCATGAGCAGGACGTGGAAACTCCTTGGGTGAGCCCAGTCTCAGAGCAATATGTGCCGGCTCTGCAATTATGGAAGCCTCCTTGGATAGCGAGATAATGCCCATGGTCTGCCCCTGCCTTCCCTTGAGGGCAGACCACGATATCGTTGGTCCTTCTATCTTGACCAGCTGAGATGTGGGTGACATTACAACAGTCTAACGTGTCTCGAAACCAGAGGAAGGCTAACCTCACTAAAAAATGCCCGCCGGAAGTCGGAAGTGTCGTCCTACGGGTGGCAAACTAAAAATTGACACTACGCATTTACGTCCGAGTGAAATGTCTCGTCCGAATGTCTCCCGTGCTAGGAACAGCTCTGACTACCTAGTTTCCTAATGCCGCTCTTGTTCGGAACAGCTCTGACTAGGTAGTTTTCCGAATGTCTGTCGTGCCTGGAACAGCTCTGACGGGCGCAACGACAAGCACATGTGCGAAAACTCGCTGAGTGAATACCTTCTGCAGACCTGTCTGGTTTGTGCAGGAACGGCCAGGGGCGAACGAAAAGCCCAATATATTGAAGTGAGGAATTAAAGCAGCCATGAGCATGACGTGACCATTCCCTCGGTGAGCCCAGTATCAGGGCGCTATGTGTCGGCCCTGCAACTATGGAAGCAACCTAGGATGGCGGAAAATGCTATGGACTGTGCCTTCCTTCTCTTGAGGGATGACCGAAGTCCTCGACTGTTCGAACTTGACCAGCTGGGATGTGGACGGTACCACAAAAGTGAGAGTCTCCCAGGATTGCTAACCTGGTCAAAAATGCACGCGAAAGCCGGATGTGTGACCTAAGGGTTTTCAACCCAAGGGTGCCTAACGCACACCGCAATCACATCTGAAAAAACACTCCGGATGAACGAAAAGAAGAAGAAGAGAAATTCAGAAGACAAGCTGACATGTGTACATCAAATCTAGCAATTTGTTAGTCTTAATAACCAATCTTCTTCAATTCTGAGTGTTTGTTGCGTAGATGTTTGCATTCCTTTCCATATAATCATATGTTAATACTCTTCTGTAACAGTTATATTCAAAAATGTATATTAGCTTTTCAGCAGATTTTTTCACAATATCCAAGTGTTGCCACATGAAATATACGAGCAAATTCATTATTCACTCTTTCTAGTCTATTAGACTAGTAATTATTAGACAAAGTAAGATATAAAACAACTGAGACAGACACACCTTCTTAGTATTCATACTTCTATTGTTCCTTGTGTTCCAATCCATGAAGGTTTAGTTTTTGGAGAGTAATGTTTTGTTATTCTTTTCATTTCTGTCAGCACTTTTCCATCAAACAATCAAGATATTCAAAACTTACTTTGTGATTTCTCTCTTGACTGATGATTTCTGTTGCCATATTTGTATTTTTTTGGTAAAACGTGCTTGCCTGCCAAGATAGGGGTCTAGATTCAGTTCCCGCAGAACTGGTTTATTTCTTCTGACCAGTACAACTCTAGCCAATAATGCTGGGGTTGACTGCAATGTCCTGTAACGGTCATGCACATAATTTTAGGGTGGCCCTGGCGTTGACCCAGCCTCATAACAATGATAGCCAGATGATGTTCAGGCCTAACACTTCACTTCTGTTACGGGGCTACCTTTGCCTTTTGATAAAAGATAAACCCATTTCACAAGACAGACATGACAGTTCAGTAACAAGAAAACAACTCACAGGTTCACGTGACAGCTACAATAGATAGCGCCACAAATACAGAAATAAGTTATTAAGCGTTGGGACAGCAGACTGAGAACATCGACTAGAACCAACTAGCTACCATCTAATGAAAATCAACCAACATCTACTAGGCTCGATGAGAAACAACTAGAGTCCACAATGATTAGATTTCTGTGACCACTATTCTAAGAGCCATGTTTCAACTGGCCGAGCCATTAAACATAGTTAACGTAGGACTGGTATTCACTGACAATATTATGGTACCCAGACAACAGTGAGCTTGTTAGGGCACTCAGCTCAACGACGTACTGTAAGTTGCTCATTTAAGTTATTAAAACCTTAACTGCATTTACATTCACGAAGGGCAAGCAGTGACACTGACGACAGTGTTGACATGTGAATAGTCAACTCAATATCAGACTGTCATCCGTGTAAGATGTACTTGCAGTGACACACAGGAAGTGGGGTCCAGTTATGATCAGTGGTCAAGTGCCAATGTGAGATGTTGCTAAATAAAAGTATCAAGCTGCTACGTTGAGTTCTGCAAGTTATTTACCGAGAGTCAGCAGGCAAGTTATTTACCGAGAGTCAGCAGGCATAGTATAGCACCAGCCAATCGAGTATAGTTGCCATAGGTGTTACCAACTGACAATAAGCCGAAACAACCTCAGTAGCATCATGGCACATGCCAGTATGGTCTAGCAGTAAATCATACATAAAGGTAGTGGCATTATAAGGTGGGTGATCTGTTCCTTTCCTCATCATCTTACCTGTGTAGAAGAGGAACAAAATACAAAGAGAGAGAGGAGATCAACAAAATCACAGTCTTGACTTTTCTTCCCTAACCAAAGGTCAATGGTGTAAAGGTTATTTTATAATCCAACAGTGTGTAAGCTCAATCTCATGTGGTATATGTATGCTCAGTGGCAACTCAGCCCACAAAATGTTTGAGAATGACAAAATGAGACAGGGCAAATAAAAAAAAAAAAAGATCATTAACATACCATGGTCACATGGCAGAACTCTGATTTTCTCACCCTCCTCATACTCATCCAGGCAAATGGCACATGTGTCGTAGTAGTCCCCTGAAAAATGCAAACACTAAATAGATTAGTGAGTTTTCCTGGAACTAATGTGTATTCATTCATAAAATATACAATTAATGCAGGAGTCAGGTGTGACCACTTCATTCAGGGTACCATAGGTCACTCTTGCCTTGCCTTCTCACATCTAGAAGGTACTAGACACTAGGTACTGGGCTAGTGTGAACACACACCTAATGGTGTCAGCTGTCAAAACAGTTCAACCATTGGCTAAACTAGGAATAAAAGAGACATTTAAAATGTATAATCAAGGAACAACAAAACAAAATGTTCAACAGAAAATGATTCCTTTATGACAGCTTGGAAATATACCAGAATACAGGCCTCTTCTTCTGCTGCCTCTCAACCAACTCATGCCAAGCCCATTGTAGACTTGTTCATGACTGGTTGGATTTTGCAGCTAAAGGTTTTATCCAGGATGAGGTAGCCAGTCTCATACCTCAGCCTCTAACAACATGCATGGTAGCTTAGTGCTATTATTCTTTGCCCCTTTTATGGGCCATATTAGCACACAGGCTGAAAGACTAGTTGCTCAGCCTTTAAGTGTTAAAAGTCAATTGCCCTTGCTGGTGCCATGAAGTGTACAGGTCAGATTTTTCATCTTCTTTCCAACAGATCAAATGTCTTTACATTATTTAGATGTGAAAGCCTGGAACTTTCCAGCCATCCGATTATCAGTTATGTTATTATTAATGGATGATGGTGACTTCTTTTCTACTCCAGCTCGGTTGTGCCCTTTAGCATCAGATTAAAATGAGACATCTAATAAGAACTTAGGTGTGAGCTTCATTCATTGTGGTAATCTAAACCTTTGATATTCTATTAATCTATCAGTTGTAGGGGCTGACCACTTTTGTTGTGGCTAAGTACTAGAGTTATTTGTGGGGCACTGTTTTGTGATATTCTTATTGCATGACCAAGCCACCCGATTTGCTGTATTTAATCTAATCTAAAACTGTTGTTGTCTCCAATTGTTTCCTGATGTCACAGATTCTGATACTAACAACAGAGGTGCAAAAATCTTACAAGGTATTAATGAAAGCAACACTATGACTAGAAATACAAAATAATCCTACCTTTCTTAAACTTGCGAACAGGGATCTTTTTCAGGTGCTTTCTGGACAAGCGATTTAACTTCTTGCTTGCTTGTTCTCTTAACAATTTCACTAACTTTAAAAATGTAAAAACATGAAATAAGACAGAAAATTACATTGTATATAAGCACCAAAACACAGAAAATAAACATAATAAGAAAATTCAACCAGGGCAAATGTAATTGTTCTATCACGAGGATTCTTAACCTGGTCAGAAAAGTCTACAAACTTGGAATTCTTAACCTGAACTGACACATTTTACTAGGGCCCCCAAAAAATGAAAACTTTCACTTTTGAAATTAAGTGCTAGTGGATTCAGTTCTTTTTGTTTTTAAAATGAATGTAACAATGTTAGAATTAAAACTGTAGAAAATAAAACTAATATTAAATCAATCTCACAAATTTCATGCAAGAGCTTACATTAGAGATAATTGCCAAAACCTTACAAAGTAAGAATAAACTAAACCTTATAAAGTAAGAGTAAACCTTATGACAGGAGCCAAGTGAGCTCACATTAAAGCATGCAGCATGAATTAATCATGCTGCTTACATCAATGAACGCAAGAGTTAAAAGACTCATGAAAGCGTCAGTCGTCTGGAGACTCTGGAAGGAAATGCACAGGTCAAAAGCCGAGCTGGCGACGGCAAGTGATATTGCCGCCATGTGAGTGTTGAGTGAGAGATATATTATTTTAGAATATTATTTTATTCATAATTCAGTGTGTTGTTAGAGGTTTCAGAATGAGTAGGAGGAAGTTAAAGGCCTGTATGGTATTTGGGTCGTAACTACAATAACGAGCAAGAACACCTGGACAAAATTAAATAAACAAGACGGAGCGCTCAATGCAGATTGGAGGGCTTAAGACTCCATCTCAAGTTAAACAGAAGTCAGAACTTGACCCCTGACAGCTTACAAGTTGGCAGGTACAATTTTAGAGAGTGATCTAACAGAGATCACTGTGACTCTGCTGAACAAATACTAACAAACAAATCTGTTGAGATACAAGTTTTATGGAGTTAGAAATAAAGCATAAATGTAAAGCACCAGCAGACAGCACTCGACTTGTGATATGTTCAATATCACAACAGCCTCCTTAACTTTCCTTGACATTTGCTGGTACCTATTAAAGACTGTTGACTTGCGAGCTAAAGAAAAACATCCTTGCCTCAAGGGCAAATTGAACATATGGCCAACAGGCTTGTGTACTATCCACTGTGCTATCATAGCTCCCTAGCCTAGAAATACTGACTATAAAATTATATTTCTGGTCCCCAAATCAGGTATCCAGTTTTTAAATGAATTATGACAAATAAACCACGAGCAATCAGGATGTAACACATTACAACATTTCATGCAACAAGTAACAAGTGAGAAAACATTTACAAACAAGCCAAAAGCTGCTCAATCAATTCCCCACCCAAGTTCCCTAGCCAAGAAAGCTCAGCTCCTAACAACTGAGCTCATCAAACAACTACGGGTAATTAAAGGGGGGGAGAGATAAAAGAACAGTTGCTATGAAGTTCCTACACAAACATTCATTGGTAGAACAAGTTAAAAACATCTAACCATATATAGACATTAAGTTACAGAACAAGTTAAAAAATGAAAGCTAACCATATACAAACATTAAGTGGTAGAACAAGTCAATATATAACATCCAACTATAACTATATAAAACATTAGTTACAAATTGTTTTTTCTTACAATATAACATGAATCCTGAAGAGCATGAGCATGGTAAAATATATAGGGGATAAATAACATGGTTAACTAGAAGTTTACACAAGTTACAAAAACACATCTAACCTTATACAAACCTTCTATAGTAGTAAACATTTCAAATTAAAACATGATTCTACAAAAACAAAGGATCATCCACCTCCTTGCCACTTTTTATTTTCAGAGAAATCTCATATTCATATTATAGGACTAGATCGAATCCAGACCAAGCACAGTCAGAAGAGCTTGGTTATCTGGGGGATGAACTAGGTCTGCTGTGCTGGTAAGCCAATGCACTAACTACTATGCTACTATCATGCAAACACAAAGGAACAAAACAAGAAATAGGTAAAGTCAAGTACACCTCTTCACGTCTTGAGGTGTGCTGGGTATATGGTGCTGGCCCTGTATCTTTTAGACCTATCGGCACTCAATGGGTGACGTGGTCAATATAAAAAACCGCCGCCTTTACTTTCCAGGAAATGTCCTTGTACCTATTTCTTTTAGGCTGGGTCAGCCTGGAAGCCCAAGTCAACAAACAAATGTGTGCCTTAAACATGATTCAAACACATGACACCTGGCTGGTAGGTAAACGTGCTAGTCACTGTGTTACTACAGCTTCCCAATCAAACACGTACTAAAGTAAAAAACAGACAAGACAATGGCATCATAAACTTGCTGTGCAAACATTTCACGTAAAAGAAACAAGAAAATACTTCACCCCATTATAATACACAGGCAGACAGACTTCAAATGGGGACTGATACTACAACACTGGCAAGCCACTACACTATCCCTAGCAACAATACTTCAATCAAATGAGTGCAGAAATAATTAAGACAACAGCAATCTTTAGCTTACTAAACATACATTCAGCAAGTGAAAGAAGAAAACATTTGAGAAAACTCATTAGCTCAATCAAACATGTTACCCAAAAAAGTTAGTTGCATGTCCTTTATAGGACGCTGCAATCAACCCCAGCATTTATTTGCTGTTTGAGATTTGTTTTGTTGCATATCCTTTACAGGATGTCGCAGTCAATCCCTGTATGTTTTTGCTGTTGTGATTTCTTGGCAAGTTTACATTGAATAGTTTGCCATTGCTTTCTGGATGACTGGCACTCATACCATTGACTGAAAACCAGCACGAGGTGGTCTGTGATTGACTAAGCACTAATCAAAAATGTACAGAAACCACATTAGATAACATAGCTCTGTCCCTGAACTTACTCAAAAAGATCTAACACCAGGGGAAACAAACTACTTGATAACACGGGAGCATACTATTCAAATGGGGATTGACCCTACAATGCTGGTGTGCCACTACGCTATCATCATACCACAATGCTTCAATCAAACATGAATAGAATAAGATAAAACAACAGAAGTGCTGAGCTTACTATACAAACATTCAGAGCTAGAACAAGAAAGATGAAAACATTCAAGAAAGCTCACGTCTATACAGCATGTGGGGATGCATAAGCATCACAAGAAAAGCCCAAAAGAAAAAAAAATCACTCACCATAAAAACCATGAAGATAAGAAAACATACACCAATCACAACCGCAAAGGGCCAGAGAAACAATCTCAGTTCTTCATCCTCCTCCATGATTGTGATGATATACCTCCTGCAAAGAGGTGTAAATAAGGTTGAAATGAGGTGTAAAGGAACTCACCAACACCACCAGCGCCACCAGAATGCAAACTGTCATGGCTAGAAGAAATGGCCACAGAAACTTGGGGAAGCCCATCAGATCATCATTATCCTCCCAAATTCTGATGATGTACCGCCTGAAGAATATTGTAAATGTGAGACAGCTAGTGAGGAAAATAACTGGTCACTCCACCTCATTATGCCATGATCTAAGATATGTGAAGGCCTAATATTTCACACCACTGCAGGATCACCTTTATTTGTATTCACAATTATCAGCATGCCTTCAGAAGCTTGAGGACTAGTGACTATACCTGCATCTTCTTCCTATTTACAATGTTCACAGAACTGTGGTGACAGCACAACATGCACTGGCCTACTGATACATCAGTCCAGATGAAATCACAATTGAGAAAAACATTGATTTTTGTTTAAATGCACGAGCTCCAGGCACTTATACAGACGTTATGTTACAATGAGAAGAAAAGGTTATAAGAAGAGTGAAGCTGCTCACCCAGCCTTATAATGCCCTAGCCTAGTGGCTGCATATCTTCTTCTTCTGCATTTTCTGGAATGTTGTTTTGGATGTGATTGTGATGTGTCTGTTTACAGCAGATGCGATATTTGCACCTTTTGGCCGACACATCCAACTTCTTCAGGCATTTGTTGACCGGGTTAACCTTCCCAGAAATGACTGCATATCACTTCACATCTCTACAGCAGTGCCTGCGGGTTTCTGTGAAAATGTAGTCACGCCATCTGCCTCCCGGTCTGAAGATCTTCGGTGTCATTGTGGGTTAGACTCCGGGCAGCGTCCTTCGGTTCGCGAGTGAATTTTTCAGAGACTCCTGGGGGTCATCGCTGGAGCTACGGAGTTTGTGCTTTATGCAACGCTTTCCACGCTGCGGAAAGAGACTGAACCATATGGGAAACCTGGTGCAATGAAGTCAACCCTGTCAACTTTGAGGGGACTTTAGATCTTCGGTTCACTTTCAGACTATCATTCAGACCACTAATGTTATTTTTTTTTCAGAGACCTCTTGGAGTCAAAATCCTGGAGCTACAAGTTTGTGCTTTATGCAATGCTCTTGGCAAGCAGCTTGTCATTCAGTGAAGAGAAACTAAGCCAGATAGGATGAAACCTAGTTCAATGAAGTCGATTCTCTCACTATAACAGCAGTGTATGCCATAGGATTATCATTACCTTTCATTCTAAAGAACTTAAAAGTTCCTGCTGAGAGAGATGGTTGTGTTGCCACATGATTTAATTAATGAGTCTATTACAAACAGCATGCAGGTAACAGATTCAAGGTAGCAAGAATGATGATAAACATGATGACTGGATGAAACGCTGGATGGTCTGAAAACGTAAGCTGAAACATCTACAATTTCTACATATTTGAAGCTGTCAATAAATGTATATGCCGATGTAATTATTTTCATGGTCTGTTTATATCTTAGTGTCTGCATAATTTTGTTGAAGTTAATTAACAATCATCATTATCATCAAGTGCCGCGCCGGCTGGTGTAGGTGTTCATGACTCTCCACAGATCTTGGGCTTTTATTTTCTGAATCAACTCCACTGTTGATATTACCACCGTCGCAATCCATCCAACATCATTTCTTTTGGTCTGCCTCTGCCTCTATTCCCCTTGATCTTTCCAGTCATCACGATGTTTTCCAATGCCTCTCTTCTCATCACATGACCAAAGAAAGTTGTTTTGTCTCTTTATTATTGTTGTATATAATGTTCTAGTTTTCATTAGCCTGTTTCAGGCAATCATCGTTAGTTACTCTGGCAGTCCAAGGAATTCACAACATTCGTCTCAGGAACCATATTTCTGTCGCTTCCAATCTCTTCCTAATTTGTTCATTTACATTCCAAGATTCACAGCCATACAGCAAATCAGGTTCTATATAGCACTTTAGCATTCTTTTTTTACATTCAATGATAGTGACTTATTGTATAAGATATTCTTCATTTTCTGAAATGCAGCCTTTGTTTGCCCTATTCTGCTCTTTATCCCTGTTGTGCATCTTCCATCTGATGTTATAAATGCCCCTAAATATTTAAAACTATCCACTTGGTGAAGAATTTTCCCTTCTGTCTCTATTTCACATTTGGGTGCCACCTTTTTCTTTGATATCACCATTGTCACTGTTTTCTTGATATTCAAGGAGAGTCCTTCCTTGCACTCTCTGTTACTAAAATGTCCAACAATTGTTGTAGATCTTTTGCATTTTCCGCCATCAATACTGTGCCATCTGCATATCTTATATTGTTTATATTATAAATTCTGAATATTATTCCTGGCTTCTCTTTGATCTCTCTCATTATTACTTCGCTATAGAGGGAGAAGATATCTGGTGACAAAACACATCCCTGTCGTTACCCCAACCTTATTTTTCATAATTTCCTTCTTTATTTCCCATTTTAATTGCTGCTACATGGTTCCAGTAAATATTTCATTTCATCATGTTTTACTTTATTAAACGCTTTAGTATAATCTATGAAGCACAAATACAAGGGGCTTCTCATAAGTCTTTAGCCTGACCATGAAGGAGTAGGCGGAGAAAATTGAAATTTGGCAGAGTGCTTATTCCTTCTCAATGTAGCCACCACCTGAATTTATACATACGATGGATAGCTGCAGTTCTGCTCCAAAGGAAGGTGGTGCTAAGATGCGGGAGTTGGTCTTCTGAGCCGATAACAATATGTCCAGGATTGCCGCAGGGTTCACCACTGTCACCAGTACTATTCAACGTGGATACGGTGCCGATCACTGAACAACAGTTGGACGGGAGGGGTAGGACTCTGTCATTCGTTGACGACATCCTCGTGTATCGACAGGGTCGAGATAGACAGGCGGTTGCCAATGATATGCAGGGCGAACTAGATCGAATTTCCTCATGGTGTGCTGATGCCGATGCCCTTGTCAACCCTGCAAATGCAACGGTTACATGGTTCTCACTAAACAACCATATTGTGAAAACAGACCTGCCGGCAGTAAGAATGGATGGGAGCAGTTTGAGTAGAACCCAGTCAATGACATATCTTGGCGTGAGGCTTGATCGTAGCCTGTCCTTCAGAGATCATGTCGATTATGTCATAACGAAGGCTCGAAAAGGTTTGTCAGCAATGAGAGTCATGGCGACTGCCAATATCGAGCAAAGACTGCTAATACTTCTGTTCCAAGGACTTGTACTTTCACGCATCGAGTATGCCCTGGCCATCCTCACTGTCAGCCTTACACAGATTGGAAGACTCGAAAAAGGTACAAAACGAAGCCATGCGCATCATTTTGGGCTGCACGAGAGACACCAGCTGTGTAGCAATGAGATACCTCCTTGACTTCCCGACAATGGAACACAGGATCAAGATCTGGAGAGCTTGTGCATACTTAAAAATAAGTGCAGATGAGCAGCACCCTCTGCATGACGTTATATTCAGAGAAAAGGGTGACAGGCTAAAGAGGGGCAAATCATGGATGGGTCGGGCGGAAGATGTCGTCAGACAGGTCTGCAGTCTTACCAGTATCAACCCCGGCAAGGAATGGGTGCCGGTGCCTCCAGCCTTTAAGTGCACTTTCTCCTGCATTATCACACTCGACAGACAGTGCAGAGAGCAGAACCCTGCCGCTGTCAATGCAGAGGTTAACGCGCTCATCTATGAACACTCAGATAGCCCCGAAGTGCTCATCTATACAGATGGATCTGTTGTAAAGCAGCAGAGAAGTGCATGGGCATTTACAGCCCGTTCAGCGGGCCGAACCGTTCAAGAATCCAGTGGTGCCCACTCTATGACCACGAGCAGCATGACGATGGAGGTGATGGCAGTTACACAGGCTTTCATATGGCTGGAATCACAGCATTATACCAACGTGTGTGTACTAAGTGATTCAATGAGCATGATTCAGAAGGTCGAAGCTGGATCTGTATGTAGACAGTGGACTGAATCGCTGTGGAATTCTGTTGTCCGTAAAGTCACCTTCATCTTCGTCCCGGGACATGCGGGAGTCGAGGGAAATGAACGAGCTGACAAACTGGCTGGCTCTGCACCCCCTGTAGATGGCCAGCCCATGGATCGTGCCGATGTTATTAACGTCCTTAAAGATTTGGCGAGAACAGAGGATTTTGACGTCAGTGATTCCACATCGCTGTCCAGGATGAAAGACTTGGGAGTAAGAATCGGCACAGCCAGACGCGAGAGGTACATCAGGAAAACAAAGTGCCTCGTCAACCAACACAGAACTGGCACTATTAGCCACCGGACGCTGATGCATATGCTGGGGGGAGGATCTGAGCACCTATGGACATGTCCGGAGTGCAACGAAGATACCCCAACTGATAACTGATAACTGACTGATTATACATTTCTGCCATCTCTGCATGACCTTGAAAAGACCTTCGTAATAAAACAACCTATTTTTCGAACTAAACCAGTTATCACAAGCCAGTATGACATCTTCATCACTGTCAAAACGATTTCCTTTCAGCTGTTTTTTAAGATTTGGGAAAAGAAAAAAGTCTGATGGAGCCAAATCAGGAGAATATGATGGGTGTGGAAGAATTTTAATATTCAAATCATTAGCAGTTTGCAGCACAAGCTGTGCTTTATGGGAGGGCGCGTTGTCTTGAAGCAAAGGCAGAATTTGCGTACGCGCTATCCCTCGTTTTCTGGTCACAGCCTTTCTTAGTTTGATAAGGAGATCTGCATAGTACTGCCCATTAACCGTGTTGCCATGAAGCATGTAATCTTTCAATATGACACCTTTGACGTCCCAAAAAAAAATAGTCAGCATCACAGACATAAGCCTGGGTCATTGACATTGAGTTGAGTGGCCGGGAATGAGAAAGAATGGAGATGAAAGTGGGAGACAGTAAAGTGACTGACCTGGCTATGAGTAAACAGCCAGTCCTTAGAAATAATGGGAAGGGTGAGTGTGGACCCCAGGGGATGGGGCGAAAGACAGTTGTGTGTTGTGTGAAGTCAAGGGACTTCAGGACAGTTGATGTGTAGATGCCGAACTGATCGGTAGTCTGAGTGAGAGAAGAGACCGACTGCGGGTCAGGTCGTTTAAGAGAGATCTCCGTGTTGTGTTGTTCTCGGAGTTGTGAAGACAGGCTAAACCCAGAGTGGGTGCATAGTTGAGCAGTGGCTCCAACCCAATGTGTGGGTTGTATTGTGGGAGATCCAGCCGTGGATAGTAGCTGGATTACCTGTCTTGAAAGTTTGAGATATGAAGCAGGCCGTGAGAAGGCATTGATGTGTGCTGGTTAAATTGTGAGGAGGATATTTAGAATCTATGGATTACATTGTTTCTGGATATATACATATGTTCCGTGAGTCTGTATTATTTCTGTAATAAAGGATTATGTGCGCCAACTGAATCTTGTTTCATGACTGGTGAATATGCACTGCGGGGGTGAGTTACATTGCAAGACAGATATCTCCATTGACACACCATGAGTATCGTTACCTAGACAACGACCATCACACAATAATGTCATGAGCATATCATCGTAAGAACTTCGTGATATGATCATCAAGAACGACGTGTGACATCTGAGGGCTACGTCCGATTAAGAACATTATAGACAGTGTTGTCATTCTGAGATGTTTGTGGGCTCTTCGCGGAGAGAGGGTGGACAGCGGAGTGTGTCCACCGTATAAACACTGAGTTTTTCTCCGTGCGGGAACTGATACAGACAGTTCACGTCAAATCCACTACAGGTGAATTGGAACCAACCATATCGCTGAAGCGAGAGGGGGTGATAAAGACATGCCATACAGACTAACCGGGAGAGTCCATTACGGTGACAGGTAAATTTGATACCAGGCAGGAGTGCTGAAACTAGCAGACGCGGCGATGAAAGACCAGTGTTGAATCCAGAGTGGCGAGGGCAGCGTGTGTGTGTGTAGAACATCCGCTGTCGGTGATAATGACAGGATTGGGAACCAAAGATAATTGACAGGTGTGTGTGTGCTGGAGGCAAGCGCACTGTGTTGTTGCAAGTTGACTGGTCAAGATTTTTCGACGCAGTAAATAGGACGGGTGGGTACACCAGCGTCCAGGTACTGGGGAAGTACATGTTTGGAAAACAGAGAAAAATTGGCAGTCGCTGATTTGACGGACAGTTGACTGAAGGGGATAGTAACGGTACCCCTACCGCAGCCGGGTGGGGCTGTCAAGTTTGTGTGAAAACTGTTTTACGGAGGAATTTTTCACTGAGAGTGATAAAGAGAAATTAGGTTGACCTTGGAAGGCAAGGCTGTTTAACAGTAAGCAGTTACTGAGAAAATTTCCACGGAGTCAAAAGAGCAGCCGTGTCGGGGCTGAGAAGTTGTGTGGAAGGTGTTTTTGTATGACGGAAAAGTGTCCGGTCATTTTACAGACAGTCAGTGTGGATTATTATGACAAAGAAGACTGAGGTACTGACTTGAGATGTCCGGCAAGGTCAAGGTTAGGGACAGTGGAAAGTTACTGGGAATTTCCACAGGAGATCGGGATAAACAAGGTTGTTTTGAAAGAAAGCCAGACTTGATGTTTCGTCTTTGTTCAAGCCTTTGTCATCATTATTCTGTTATGAGCAAACAGTTTTAACTTATCGTCATCGCAACCATGGTTGTACTTCTTTGCCGATAAGGATTTATATACCCAAATTTAAAGCGCTGAACATTGCCTGCCATTCTCCTTTTCTTTTTGGTGAATCTTGTCGGGTAACGAAAATCCATAACATTAATGATACAGCGAAGCGCCATCTCCGCAACGAAAGTAACAACATATCGAGAGAACACTTTGGATTATTACTGTGGTACCACCACGTACAGAGAAAGTACAATAACGTTACGGACTGTGTCGAGACAGAACAGTTTGGATATCACTATCATCTTCAACTTTTGTCGACAGTTGGAACTGGTGATCACCACGTGAATTCACGAACCACTCAACAAAACAACAAGTCGCTTTGAAATCTAGCGTCGTAATCATTTCGGAGAATGTAACACAGACATTTCCAGCATATGGTGAAAAACTATTAACAGCAAAATAAGAACTTTTGGCGACGGATTAATGGGCACATATTTATCGGCCAACGATTTGGACATTCTGTTTGCTGCTCATTGTCTTATAAATATTGTTTTCGGTTGTTAAGCTGTTACTTGTATGTGGTCCAGTGTTTGTCAAGAGTAGGGGATTTTTTGGGGTGTTTCTCGAGAGTCGGGATACAGCACACAAATATATATTCTTTCTGGTGCTTACGATATTTTTGTAAGAAAAACGTTAATGAGTTAACGTGTCATGCAGTGGCATTGAAATAGTCTTAACCAATATCTAGAGCCGAGTTGTCTGACGTCAGATTTGTGTATATGTTGATGCTATAAATTGTTTTTGTTTCTCTTTCTTTTCATAATATTTGCATATAATATTTGCTGTGTTCGGATATATGTTATTATTGTGAACTTTTGTCGTGTCTACTATCTAGTGGTATCTGAGTCAGTTTATATTTTACGCGCACTGTGGAGTGTCTCTACACAAGCTTGTGGTTGTTACTGTGGTTTATTTCTGTGTGATCATCGTCTCCGTGTACTCAGGCTTGTGAAGTCTAGCGTTTGATAGTACATCACTTAGTGTTATCATCATTTCGTTTGTATATGTATTTATATGTATGTTTAACAATATTTCCAGGGACTTCATGAACTTGTGGTCATAGATATATAGATACGAGGGAGTATAGGTGATACTTCCCCCCTTACTACCTAGTGCTTATAGAGTGACTGGGTGAGTACAGAGTGATATTTTAGCACTACGAATTGACGTACACAGGGAGTGTGGGTGTACTTAGGGAAGTGACACAAAGACTAACAGCAGAGTCGTCACATTTATAGTTGGCTGACAGACAGCAACGTGTCCACAAGAACAAGATGCCTACTTTAATGGAATATATTGAAGCAGGTGAACGAATAGGCCTGAAGGGTAAAGAGTTACAAGAGTATGCCGAAGCAAAAGAACAACAACAGATTGAAAGAGACCAGAGACAAGCCGAAAGAGAACAGAGACAGGCAGAACTCGAGGCCAACCGCCTACAGGAAGTAAAGTTAGCTGAAATGGAAAACAAGCGTCTACAGGAAGAGAAAGAGACACAAGTAAAACTAGCTGAAATGGAAAACAAGCGTCTACAGGAAGAAAAGTTAGCTGAGAGAGAACAAAGACAGGCTGAAATGGAAGCCAAGCGTCTACAGGAAGAGAGAGAGACACACATGAGAATGGAAATTGAGAAAGAGAAGATTAAGATGGAAGCGGAAATTGCTATTAAAAAGTTAGAATTTGCATCGAAGGGTCAAAGTGAGGAAAGTAGAAAACCGTCGCAGTCGTCACAGAGATTAAAACTGCCATATTTTACGGACCGGGATTGCCTTGAATCCTATCTTGGGAGATTCGAATCGTCTGTAAAAACATTAGGCATTCCAGAGGCAGAGTATGCGATGCGACTTGGCGAATTTCTTACGGGCAAGGCACTAGACACCATGTTCAATTTACCTGTAGAAGAAAGGAACAACTATACTATCTTACGTCAACGTTTGCTGACAAAGTTCCAACTAACTGAGCATGGATATAGGACAAAGTTTAGACAGTTAGGGCCAGAGACAAATCAAGATTTCACAGACTTTGTTAACACAGTAAAGAATACATTTAACAAATGGATGGAGCTTGCAGAAGTAGGGAAAGATTTTAATAAATTAGTAGATCTAATGTTAAGAGACAAGGTAGTATCTGCATGCAATTCTAATTTAGTGGCGTTCTTTGAGGAACGGAAGCCAAAGGACATAGACACAATGTCTCAGTTAGGGCAAAACTATATGACTGCACATCCTAACAGTTCTATTGGGAAACTAATGAGTGAGGAAATAGTCTGTGCAGCGTACACTAAACAGGACCAGAATCCAGTCATCAGACCAAGGGCGAAAAGTGTGGATTCAGCACAGAAAGGTGAGCAGCAAGAACTTCAAGATAATGGTTTCCGAGGAAACAATGTTGGTAGAGTAGGACGGTACCCATATAGAAGAGGGAACTTCCAGAGACGTCCAAATTATGCCGGATGTTGGAATTGTGGGAGCTGGAGACACAAGGCAGCAGAGTGTGATGCACAACCATCAGATGGACCAACGAACAACACTAAAAGGGAGATGACTTGTTTCAAATGTGGAAAGAAGGGGCATATCAGCCATCAATGTAGGATGAGAGAAACAGAGCACTCAAATGCAGCGCAAGTAATTGAGACGCTGAACAATGAAGATTGTAGTGGGTGCAAACCTCTTTTTGAAAAAGACAGTCAGCCAGTCCTAATATGTGGTCATACAGTAAAAGCAGGATCAGCAGTGCATGAAGGAGGAAGTCTGAAGCTGCATCAGGGATTTGTCAATGATAGACCAGCGTTAACAATTAGGGATTCCGGATGTACGTCTATCGGAGTGAGGAGAAGTTTAATAGATCCCTCGGATTATACAGGGAAAAAGATTAGATGCATAACATTCAACGGCACAGTAGAGTTCTACCCAGTAGCCATAATAACAGTAAAAACACCATATATCACTGGAAGAGTGACAGCGTGTGTTTTGGACTCACCAGTGGCTGATTTGATCATAGGAAATGTTATAGGAGTTAAAGATTGTACAGAAGAGGAAGTAGTGTACTGGGACCAAAAATATAGTGTAAGCAGTAAGGAGGTAGTTACCACAAGAGAACCTAAATTAGAGAGTATAGCTGAGGTAGAAGAGGCACTTGAAGTAGACACAGGAACTCAGGACAAGGATAGTACAGCTGAGCAGGTGAGAATGGATCCCAAATATAGTGCTAGTGACTCCCAGAGACAAGATACTACTCTGAACAAATGTTCCCAAGGGTGTAGGAGAGTAGAACATAGGCAGTCAAAGAAAGGTAGATGGTGCTTCGAGAGGAAGAACAATGTTCTCACTCGCAGGTTTTCAGATAGCAGAACTGCACGTGGGCAAGGAGCAGTACCTTTAGCACATAGAGACCGATATACTAGAACAGCTCAGGATAGTGCATGTGCAGGGCACATAGGCATAAGGCGTATGCAGCAGAAAGCAAGGTGCCAGATATATGGGCCAAGATTGAATAAAGAGTTCAGACTAAACAGAGACTCAAGTGTAACGATGCAATATGCAGATAGGAAAGTTGAGTCAGGTCAAAAGAGTGTTCGCGACATTACTGACCCAGGGCTAGGGATAGCAAACAGATGTTGTAATTGTAGAGGTACCATGAGTCATGGGTACATGAAAGATAGACACAGCATCGACAGGAATCAGAGGAGGGTTAATGCAAGAACAGAACCACCTGATATAGGGTCGGTACACAAATAGTAATGTGTGGTCGTGAAGTAGTAAGAGACCTGTGGGTACATAAGTATAATGCTTTTCTATGATGTATTATTATTATTATGCGATGTATGAGTTTATGCATTGGTACACAAGATAGAAAGATGGTTGTTTGTATTTATGTGTGATGAATATAGGAGTGTAATATGAGCATTTGATGTAGTATTTAGGATGGTAGCTGAAGTGGGTGGAGCCATACTTAGGTCTACCCAGGCTATATGTCTGAGTCACATGTTTAGTAAAGTTTAGTCTCCCAATATTTGAAAACGAAGTTTTCTTTTAAGAGGGGGGTGATGACATAAGCCTGGGTCATTGACATTGAGTTGAGTGGCCGGGCATGAGAAAGAATGGAGATGAAAGTGGGAGACAGTAAAGTGACTGACCTGGCTATGAGTAAACAGCCAGTCCTTAGAAATAATGGGAAGGGTGAGTGTGGACCCCAGGGGATGGGGCGAAAGACAGTTGTGTGTTGTGTGAAGTCAAGGGACTTCAGGACAGTTGATGTGTAGATGCCGAACTGATCGGTAGTCTGAGTGAGAGAAGAGACCGACTGCGGGTCAGGTCGTTTAAGAGAGATCTCCGTGTTGTGTTGTTCTCGGAGTTGTGAAGACAGGCTAAACCCAGAGTGGGTTGCATAGTTGAGCAGTGGCTCCAACCCAATGTGTGGGTTGTATTGTGGGAGATCCAGCCGTGGATAGTAGCTGGATTACCTGTCTTGAAAGTTTGAGATATGAAGCAGGCCGTGAGAAGGCATTGATGTGTGCTGGTTAAATTGTGAGGAGGATATTTAGAATCTATGGATTACATTGTTTCTGGATATATACATATGTTCCGTGAGTCTGTATTATTTCTGTAATAAAGGATTATGTGCGCCAACTGAATCTTGTTTCATGACTGGTGAATATGCTCAGCGGGGGTGAGTTACATTGCAAGACAGATATCTCCATTGACACACCATGAGTATCGTTACCTAGACAACGACCATCACACAATAATGTCATGAGCATATCATCGTAAGAACTTCGTGATATGATCATCAAGAACGACGTGTGACAATCACTTTTCTTGCAGATTTTTTTTTGCACCAATTTTTTTACAGAAGCATACGAAGGACAGACTTCCTCAAACACTGGCTCCGTCTCCCTGTGTATTTCTGTAGGTGTTTTTCCCTGCAACATCAAGAATTTTATCACAGTCCTGGCGTCTGATTTCTCCATTGTTCTAACAAACGGTTGGATGTGCAGAGCTGGTCAATAGGGTGTGTTGTGCCATGCACCATATCAGGGAAAACTAGTTGAGGAGGGAAATTCATAATTCATATGTCCATTACAAATTGAATGAGCTATACATATGCCAAATTTCAATTTTCTCCACTTACTCCTTCATGGTCAGGCTAAAGACTTATGAGAAGTCCCTTGTATATCTCTTTCTTTGTCTCTATTGATCTTTCTAATAGTGTTCGTAATGTATATATTGCATTGTTTGTACCCTTTCCTTCCACAAATCCATACTGTTCTTCACCAATTTCCATTTTTATTTTCTTTCTTGTTCTTCTCATTATAATTCTGAGTAGAAGCTTAAAGACATGGTTTATGAAGTTAATCGTACGAAAATCTTTGCATTAATTGCTCCTGGTATTTTTGGTATAGCTATAAATACAGATTTCAGCATAACCTTGGTAGATATCCACTGCTATAAATTCAACTTTTTGGTTAAAATATCTACTCCAAATTCTCCCATTATTTTGAATTCTATTGTGATTCCATGTGGCGCAGCTGTTTTTCCTTTCTTCATAATTAACAATGGCAATGTAAAAGATCAAGCTAACAGAAAAAAAGGAAGCCTTCTTGTAAACATACAGTCACCGACTTAGAAACTAACAAGAAAATGATATGCAAATATGTAGGAGGACAATGTTTATCTTCTAAAGCCTGCAAGCTCAGCTATATGCAGCAGGATTACAAATGCAGGTTACTATAGCAAGGGCATATCTATGGTTGTGAACAAGGTTGCAAAGTCCAGAAAACAAATTGTAAGGAATGTCCTAAGCAAGTACTGCTGCACAGAAAGAAAGTTGTGTGGTTGAGATAAAAGAAAATAAAGAGTTAGGGGATAGGAAATGACATAGTGGAATAGCATTAGACAATATGGTACCACAAGTTAGTTGAGTTGAGTCGAGTCAAGAACCGACATCACTGCACTCGGGAATTCCCATACGCACTCCGTCCTCATCTTCAACAACCAGCAAAGAGTCCCAATGCTTACAGTACCAGTTGTAGTCTAATTATGTGTCCGTCTGTTCTTTCCTCTGAGAACTGACTGTTTGCCAGACCTTTTAGTCATTTCATGCCACACCAGTCTCTCCAGGAACTGATGCTATAACCACATGTTAGATGACAGTGAAATTTCATTAGATATCTTGGTTCTATGACTTAGTAGACAGACAGGAAAGTAAATTTATATTTAATCATCTAGAACCATTTGTTAGAAGATGACACAGTGAAATGGCATTACACATTAAACAGTCTGGTACCATTTGTTAGAAGATGACACAGTGAAATGGCATTACACATTAAACAGTCTGGTACCATTTGTTAGAAGATGAAATTGAGAAATGGCATTAGACATTAAACAGTCTGGTACCATTTGTTGCAAGATGACATCGTGAATTAACACTAGACAGTCTGGCACCATTTGTTACAAGATGACATAGTGAATTAACACTAGACAGTCTGGTACCATTTGTTACAAGATGACATAGTGAATTAACACTAGACAGTCTGGTACCATTTGTTGCAAGATGACATAGTGAATTAACGCTAGACAGTCTGGTACCATTTGTTACAAGATGACATAGTGAATTAACACTAGACAGTCTGCCACCATTTGTTACAAGATGACATAGTGAATTAACACTAGACAGTCTGGTACCATTTGTTGCAAGATGACATAGTGAATTAACACTAGACAGTCTGGCACCATTTGTTACAAGATGACATAGTGAAATAAGCTTAGACAGACTACGATTTGTTAGAAGATGACATAGTGAAATAACACTAGACAGTCTGGCACCATTTGTTACAAGATGACATAGTGAAATAAGCTTAGACAGACTACGATTTGTTAGAAGATGACATAGTGAAATAACACTAGACAGTCTGGCACCATTTATTACAAGATAACAGTGAAATAATAACCTTAGACAGACTGTACCATCTGTTACAAGATGTTGTTGTTTTTGTTGCATATCCCTTACAGGACATTTGCAGTCAACATCAGCATTATTCAGCTGCTGTTGATGTACTAGGCAAGATTATGCTCAGTAGTTTGCCATAATATGCTCAGTAGTTTGCCTTTGCTTTCTGAGTGATCGGCTCAGATACCCCATAAGTTACCAATGCTACTGATTCTCGTGCAGGTTATGTTACTCACAAGAATATACGGGATTATGGAGAAAGACGTTAACCCCTAGGCCAGGTAGACATGGTGAAATAACCTTAGACAGACTGTAACATTTGTTACAAGATGACATAGTGAAATAACCTTAGACAGACTCTACCATTCGTTACAAGATGACATAATGAAACTGTATTAGACATTAGACAGTCTGGTAATGTTGGTAGAAGAAAATGGCATTAGACAACCTGATACCAGCAAAGGAAGGTTTCTCCAGTAGTATAACCCTGAAGTTATGGCGAGGCAAGCGTTATCCTGTCCAGCTGAAACAACACAGAAAGTTGAGAAGATAACTTACCGATGTGTATAATCATATCCCCACAGCTCCATGCCACTGCTGTAGCCAACAAATGTTGCAGGTATATGCACAAGGGAACCATCTGTAACATAAAACACAAGGTTGTAGAACTCTGTGCTGACATTTCAGAGGATGTACTTATGTTTTACAATTAACTTGAACTATACCAAGCAACTCATCATACACTGATAACAGATAATGGTGACTTGTCACTCTTTTGATTTACTCTACAGCAATCAACTCATCAAATGTTGATAACAGACAATGATCACCTATCATCTCTTGACTTACTCTATACCATGCAACCGATGCTAAACTGACAACTGACAATGATCTCTTATCTCTCTTGTCTCACTCTATACCAAGCAGCTCATCATATGTTAATAATAGAATAATCACTTGTCAATTCCTTAACAATCTCTCTACCAAGCAACTCCTATACTGATAGATGACAATGATAATTTGTCACTCTATAAGCTCACTGTACAAATCAACTCATATACTGATAAATGACAATGATGCACACTCATGGGTACACACATACAGACTGCACATACACAAATTTACTCACATCAACACATGAATATATGTATGTTCAATTATTCCCACTGGCCTACAGAGACTAAGAGATGGAGACAGGGAGGAAGACAGTAAGGGACAATGAGAGGAAAAGAAGGAGAAGAGAGAGTGAAAGATATTAGCTTACACATGCTGCACATGCAAAAAAGTGCATATATATATATATATATATCTTTCTCTTTCTCTCTCTCTCTCTCGCATGCACGCACCCCATCCTTTATATATATATATATATATATATATATATATATATATATATGAATGCAGATTAGTAAGCATGCATTTGTTCACTTACACATTGCACAACGACACGAGTTAATATTGATCCAAACCTCTCTCTCTCTCTCTCTTTTTCTCTCTCTCACACACACACACACACACACACATGCGCACGCGCGAGTGCGTTTAAAGCAACATACATTAGTAAGCTGCATGTATTCACATACACACTGCACATCCATGAACACACATGCAAGCAAACGTAAATTAATACACCTTGTTTATTGCACCCTGTCCCTCCCCATCCTAACTCCACCCTCTAATGATAAATATCTCAGACACAAAGATAAAGGGAGGGGGGAGGAAGGAGAGAGAGAGAGAGAGAGAGAGAGAGAGAGAGAGAGAGAGAGAGAGAGAGAGAGAGAGAGAGAGAGAGAGAGAGAGAGAGAGAGGAGAGAGAGAGAGAGAGAGAGAGAGAGAGAGAGAGAAACCTAGCATAATGTCAATCCAAAAAATATTCCCTGGATGTAAACATAACATTACAGCTATCTGCCTGTGAAACTACTTCTTCCTCCCCCATTGGGGCATACAGGCTTTTCTCCAAGTGTTTGTAAGTATATGTTTGCCTTGTGGGTTCCAGACAAGCAAGTGTCTAGTTATAATGTCCTCAGGTTTTCTCAGTGTGTGTCCTATACATCGCCTGTGTTTTTTCTTCACCTCTTGGTTCACTGGGATTTGTTTAGTTCTCTCCATGAGCTCTACATTGGTGATTCTGTCATACCATCTTATTCCTAATATTCTGCCCAGGCAAAAATTTGTGAATGTTTGTACTTTATTAGTAATTTTTATAGTTGTTCTCTATCTGGGCCCACAGCTTTACCATCTTTCAGTAGTTTGATAGTTTTTTTCTAATTTCTTCCTTAGACGGTTTTTCATGGTTGATATCCAGTTCTACTTCTGCCGGCTGGATATCAGAAGGGTCTTTTGGAACTGGTCTATTCATAAAATCCTTAAATTATTCAACCCATCTGTTCATTTAATCTTTATGTTGGTGATCCCTTTCTCCTTGCTATTTTTTATTATATTTTCCTACTAATTTCCTTGTGGTGCTGTAATAGTCTCTGAGGTTTCATTTGCTGCTGCATCCGCTGCCTCTCTTGTAAGGGCATCTAAATAGTGTCTTTTATCTACCCTTATGTGCTTCTTAACTTCTTTGTTAGCTTCTGTATATTTCCTTGGGCTCTGACTTCAGCAGCTCTGGTTTTGCCATTAATTCCATCCATCATGTGCCATGCCGGTAAGCGTGGGCGGTCATGTTCTGCCATCTCACTCGATCACCAGAGTCATGGATCAGCTCCGTGTTTCTGTCTCGACCATGCCACAAGGGCAAGCCATCCAGGTACTTGCTTCTAGGTCTTCCCCTTGGTCTGTTCCCCTCGATCTTACCAGTTGTCACCAAATTCTCCAATCCATTTCTTCTCATAACATGCCCAAAGAATTTTGACTGTCTACGTCTAATTTCTCTAATCAATTTACGATCTTCATTTGTTTCTTGAAGGACTTGTTCATTGGTCTTTCTGGCTGTCCATGGTATTCTTTGCATTTTCCTCAGAAACCACATCTCTACAGCCATCAGATGTTTTTCAGCCTGACTGCTCATTGTCCACGCTTCACATCCATATAAAAGTACAGGTTCTATGTAGCATCTCAACACTCTCTTTCTCGTTTCAATTGACATCTTTTTATTGGTCAATATGTTTTTCATCTTGCTAAAGGCTACTTTTGCCATGGCGATTCTTGTTCTAATCTCCTCAAGGCATCTCCCATCAGATGTTATTACTGTTCCGAGATAATTGTACCTACTCACTTGTTAAAGAATATTCCCATCTACTTGTATATTACATTGTGGTATTACGTCCTTCCTAGTGACGACCATAATCTGTGTCTTTTTACAATTTAATTCTAACCCTAGTTGTTCAGCAGGTCCTGTTCATTGTCTGCAATCAAGACTGTATCATCTGCATATCTAATGTTATTGATGCATCGTCCCCCAATGTTGATTCCTTCCATATCTTCAATATTTCTGAAAATACTTTCACTGTACAGGGAAAACAGATCTGGAGACATTACACATCCCTGTCTCACACCCCTTTTAATAGGCTGATATTGGCTTACTTCATTATCAACTCTTATGGCAGCTTGTTGTTTCCAATATATGTTTTTTACAAGTCTAAGATCTTTTCCATCAATTTGTAGATTTTCAAGCATCCTTATCATGTTGACATGTCTCACTTTATCAAAAGCCTTTGTGTAGTCAATAAAGCAAAGGTGTAGATCTTTGTTTACTTCTATAGAACGTTCGATTATGGTTCTCAGTATATACACAGCATTTACTGTACCCTTGCCTTCCACAAACCCGCATTGTTCTTCTCCTATTTCAGGTTGTATTTTCCTCCTAACTCTTTGCATGATAATTCTTAGCAAAATCTTTGTGATGTGACTCATTATACTAATTGTTCGATGTTGATCACATACCAAGGCTCCCGATTTCTTTGGGATTGCAATAAATACAGAATTACATAACTCCTGAGGTGTATTTCCAGTATCATATATTGTATTAAGCAGACTGGTAACTTTATCCATTAATTAGGTCTACCTTTTTATTGTTCCTTTCTTCTATTTTTTTAAGGGTTTCTGATATTATCCATGCTTTATGTTTATATTCCCTTCTTCCAAGAACTTACATGCATGAGTCATTCCAAATGCTTTTAACCTGTTGCCAACTCACCTCTGTATTCTTCTCATCTACTAAGTGTTGCAAGACTTGGCACTTATTAGAGACTGATCATAAACTGTTACTTAATTTCTTGGTTTCTGAGATATCCAACATTGTATTGAATTCCCTGTTTATGTTATGTTATCTCTTGAGTTTTAACTTTATTTTACTTATCAGCAGATGATGGTTTGCATTTACATATGCACCTCTAAAGACTTTTACATCGTGTAGCGATGATCTACATTTCTTAATAATATAGATATGATCAATATGGTGGAAACTTTTTTTTTTTTTGCATATCCCTTACAGGACGTTGCAGTCAACATCAGCATTTTTCAGCTGCTGTTGATATACTAGACAAGATTACACTCAGTAACTACTTGATAACAAATAAATAATTTTGCTATCAAATTGTAAAAACAATAATCAGGACTCCATTGTGGTTTTTTGTGCCACAAGAAACAAAATGTGCTGCACCAATTTACACAGGCAAAAGCCAAAGCTACTAAAAACAATGAATGGTGCAAGCGGGAAAGGGAACAACAGAAATGATAAACAATAATAAGAAAACTGGTCAATAATTATAATAAGAAAAATATTTTCAGAGCTGGATATCCTGTTATGAAATCCCAAGTAGTCAATTGTCTTAGTGTGTAAATTGTCAAAAGCCAGCAAACATCAGTTATCTGACACCAGTCACACTTTTCAGTGACACACTGCCTTCACTAAAACCTAATTATATAACCCAAGATTTGTGGTCATGTGTAGTGGTTAATGCACTGGCCTACCAACACAGTGGTCCTGGGTTTGATCCCCTCAGGTGTCAGAAATATCTGTGAGAAAGTCAAGGCAGTCTTTTGGTCAGCAAACACCAGGACCTATCACAACATCCCTGCTAACATGATATCCCTGCTAACACAACATCCCTGCTAACACAACATCCCTGCTATCACAACATCCCTGCTAACACGATATCCCTACTAATACCACATCCTTAACATGCCTCAATGGCATTTACACTGATCTACTTTGATTTGACTTCATATTTTAAAATAAACCATATTTTTTGGTGAAGCTAATTAAATAACATTTGTTTTACAGCATATCAATAAAATGTGAATTGCTGATTAATTTCTTACAAAATGTCTGATGCTAAATATGAAATGCAACATTTATTATCAATCATGTGCCATCTCCACAATAACGGTTTACTGAAATTGATATCAAAGAGTGTGTGCCTCTTGCTCCGGTAATACAGCCTGACACAGTGCTGTTCATACATACTTCCCAGTTGCATCACTATCTACTTACAGTCACTTGCCTTTGGCTTTGCCCTCCAGTATGATTTCTATAATTTATAAATTATGTGACTTGCCTTTTTTGTTTTCATTTCTGCCATCAGCCCTCTTTTCATTCCCAAGTTTTCTATGACTTCTATATTTGTTTGCTTGTGTTTCCATGACATATGATCCATTTTCTGTATATCCACATTTCTATAGTCACTATTATCATTTATAATTGTTTGTCTATTATTCACCCCTCTTTTCCATATAGCAGTATTGAATATATATAGCACTTGATTATTTTCATGTTTATATGATTGTTTATCTGTTAAGATGCTAAGATGAAATACAACATTATGGTTATAAAATACTATCATATTGTTGCACAGTTAAGATAGTCCCATTGTGATGTACAGTGTTAGGCCCTGACATATTTAAGGCCACAATTTAATGATATAATGTGGCCAGTAATTTGTAATTTACGTTCCCATGTCAAGGACAAAGAACCATATTATCATCATGCACCATGCCGATAAGTGCGAGTGGTAATGGTTCGCTATCTCACATGATCACCAAAGTCTTAGATCAGGTCTCGGCTCTTGTCCTGATTATGTGATGTGGCTAAACTATCCAGGTAGTTACCTCTTTGTCTTCTTGCTCTGTTCCCATACAGTTTGCCAGCTGTTACTAAGTTTTCAAGCTTATCTCCCGTCATTATGTGCCTAAAAAAGCCTTGACTATCTAGATGTCATTTTTCTAATCAACTTACAGTTCTCGTTTGTTAAAACCATATTGGTCTGGTAAAATAAAATCCTGTCACTGCTAGGGATTAAACCTGGACCACTATACCTCTGCAGCTTAATCAACCAGGGGTGTTTGGGCCAAACACCAGAAGCTCAGCTACCACTGACACTTCCTTAGTGCAGATGTTTGTCTTCAGTCAGAACCTGGACACAAGTTTATAAAATGCTGTGAGGGTACACTTCCTTAGTGCAGATGTTTGTCTTCAGTCAGAACCTGGACACAAGTTTATAAAATGCTGTGAGGGTACACTTCTTTAGTGCGTATGTTTGTCTTCAGTCAGAACCTGGACACAAGTTTATAAAATGCTGTGAGGGTACACTTCCTTAGTGCAGATGTTTGTCTTCAGTCAGAACCTGGACACAAGTTTATAAAATGCTGTGAGGGTACACTTCCTAAGTGCAGATGTTTGTCTTCAGTCAGAACCTGGACACAAGTTTACAAAATGATGTGAGGGTACACTTCCTTAGTGCAGATGTTTGTCTTCAGTCAGAACCTGGACACAAGTTTATAAAATGCTGGGAGGTTAAACTGTGCTACACAACACTCACTGGTACAGGACTGCATCTCCACTGCTGAGCTATTATTGCCAGGAAAATTGTGCACTATTGCTGCATCATAGTGTGCGTTTTGTGCTGCTAATACCTGGGAAAAACAGCAGAGAAAAAAAAACCACACTTACAAGCCACACCAAGGAAGCAACAGGGAATGAAACAATGGGGGATTTACTGGGTAGTGGAGGGGAATAATGGAAGCAGAGAAGAAAGAGAAGGGGTGCTTCTGAGACCAAGGGCAGGTAGCAAGGAATAAACCTTGAACATCCACTAGAGTAGATCAGTGTGTCACCAATCTAGTACAGTGATGAATTTGTTATAAATAAAGTTGTATTTGTGTGAAAAATTACTATTTTTCATAATACTGTTTCAAGCTGTTTATTGTACTGCATACTCTCACTGAATACGTATTCAATAAGAGCACTAAATGACAATGTAGCTGAGAGGTATAAAATGTGCTTAAACTTTCTCTTCTGATGACAGCATAATGAGTTCTTTCCACACACCTGTCAGATGGACTTACAGTGTCTGAAAGGAAGAATTTAAGGCTAAGAATAAAGACCTTTACCGTACTGACAAAACACAGTGTGCTGACCAGATTTTGTATTCTACCTCAGTTAAAAACTTTTGCCCTTTGTCTCCCGATTTGAAAGTCAAGACTTCTAACAACTCTGCCACCTGCTAGTCTACATGCCCTCAAAAAAATAAAACTGGCATAAAAAGGACATTCCACAAATACATTCCTCCAACAAAGATTGTTTTAATGTAATAAACATGTCAAAAAAGCCGTGAAGTAACTGTGAATTAAGTGATTGCTGTGATGACCTCAAAATGACCTGAAATTGAATGCAAATTAAATTATTAATTCCTTTTACTTTAGGACCTGCAAAAAAAAACAAAAAACAATGTCATTAGCTCTTGGACTATAATCACCTGAAATGCCATACAGCTGAATCCTAAAACACTAGCAGCCACTTAAAGTCACTTGCAGGGGGTTCATATTTCAATTCATCAATAATTCAGTCTAATGAAATAGTCATATAAAACATGCACATTAAATGCTGAACTAAATAGAAACACTGAGACAGTGTAAATGATATATTTCAAAATCTCCTTCGAATACCATAAAAATCATATCTCAGATTTCCAACAATGTTTATCCCATAGTGAATTTGAATAATGAAGACACAAACTACCGGTTGCAGAGTTTTTTTGTCTGGCATATTTCGTGGCATCTAAACAGTGTAAGTTACCATGAGAATATGTGTGTTTTGTATTTCAGCTTGAAGGAGTCATTATTTTGTTATGTTTTATGTTGGGTGACTTCTGCAATATGCACATGATAAGATGAGGCAAAAATGCCAGGCAATAAATTGTGCAATCTATTGTTTGTGTTGTCATTATTCATGTCAGCGTGAACAATATCATCAAACAAAACAATGAAGTTAGACAAAAATCTGGTAAGAATCGCAAACATCATGCAAACTCCAATGTTATGGTAATGTATCGAATTGCTCAATATTATATCTAATGTGAGTAACAAGAAACTGGAGAAGAACAAACAGTGTGCTATGCACGTAAAGTTCAGAAATGATCTGCCTGGACAGGCTTGATGATAATTAAGGTGACCAACCAAAGATGGACTATGTGATGGAAGGGGTAACCAATGAACAGATGGTGAGTTGCTTGGTAGAGCTTGCATCCAGACAATGTATAAATTGTTTGGTCAAAGTGTTCAGTGCATGAGTTGCTTGGTAGCGAATGAGTTAACCTTCATGTACAACTGCTTATTCATGCAGCAACACAAACTGCTCACATACAGAGATAGCATCATTTAGGAAATAACATAATATTACATACATTTAACCGTGGCATTACTGATAACTTAGTGTTTTACGGAAACACAAAGCCAATGGAGGCAATTAAAGAAATGTTTACCAAGGGACATAACATAGAAATGGCATTTTGTGTTACGCAGAAATATATTTTATAATGCATGGCAAAAAGGTAATCTTACAGAAGACACTACCACTAAGGGATATAGCTTAGAACTTTCACATTATCTGGAATATTGTCTTGTGATAACCAATTCCATTTCTTAGCATTTGTTTAATTTCCAGTGAAACCACTTCTGCTAATTTCATGACACAAGAGTTCCATGCATTCTCATAAATATCAGTATTAAAATGAGTATTGAATTGGCAACAAAATTGAACTGTCCTTATAAATATCCTTGACAGAAAGTCTTCTGACCACCCCCACTCCCCCCCCCCCCCCCTCCCCCAATTAACTTAGAACAGCATGCTCTTCTACGGTAGGCCATTTATCAAGTATTTCGGACATTTTCAACACCATGTCAAAACACATGTGGAAATTATTATCTGCAACATATAGAATCAGGCTAGATGGATATGCCACAATGACACCTTAATAAACTACTAACAACCATTTTTCAACTGTCTTATATTATTTTGTGACTTACTGATTTACCTTCATATTTTGTATATATGTATTTTGCACATACAGAGAGCCTCCCACCTTAAATAGTACCTACATACGTACTGACATACATAGTAAAATTGCTGACTTCTGCAAAAATCTGTGGACTCTACAATTTCTACAAGTTTGCAGTTATGAACAGATTGATAGTGCTGTGGCTATTTTCATAGTCTGCTATCTTAGTGTCTGCATAGTTTTGTGAAGTCATCAATGGCCTTGGAAGAAAGCATCAAGCAGTCAGAATATGGAAGCCTTCTCATAATAAGCATGACCTCTGACTCAGAAACCAAGATGAAAATGTACAAATAAGGAGGACAGTTTATCTGCCACAGCCTATGAACTTGGCTACGACCTATGAACACCATCAAGAAGAATGCCACTCACATAACACAATGTGCAACAGGAAGTGCAACAATTAAAGCAACAACAAAAGCCAAATAACATAAAGGAAAAGGCTTTGGACAGCACTGATAGTGAATCTCTTTGGAAAGTGATGAATCTCTTTGAAAACTGATCATGTACTATGGGGTCCCGCAGAAGATCATTAATTTAATAAAGGCATCACACAGAGGCATGAAATGCACAGTTCTTAATGAGGGAAGACTAACAGATAAGTTCCAAATATGAACAGCAGTGTGACAGGGGTGACTTTTATCACCTTTATTATTCTAACTGACAATAGACAGGACTATGAAGACAACAATAGCTACCAGCTGAAATGCAATTCAATGGACTTTGACAGAGCAGCCTGATGATCTGGACTTCGCTGATGACATTGCTCTCATGTCCTACACACAAAATCAGATGCAAGATAAATTAAACACGTGATATTACGTTTAAAAATTCATAGAGGATATCAAGCAAATGATAACCCAATCTCCCTTAGTAAAACGTCACATCAAGAGATAGAATCATTCACATATTTAGACAAAGATGTGAAAACCTGTCAAATCAGTATTGATATATGGATCAGAAACATGGACAATTATAAATAAACTACAAACACTGATTAACTGGTTCCTGCCCAGAAAAGAAGAACTAAAATGGTCTGACAGAATCACTCATCTGGAGCTTATGGACAGAATTAAACCAATTCCAGCACATCAAGAAGTGAGAATAAGGCGCTGGATAGGACACACATTGAAAGCATATGTAAATAATATATCTAGAAATACCTAAACAAGCATGAAAATGAGAACTGGAGATAGAGACAAATAATACGGGGAGATCATGGAAGGAACTGCAGGCAATGGTGAGAAATGTTAGGGCATAGTGTTAGGTGGTCATGGGCTTATACTCCATTTGGGGATAAAAGTCAGAAGTAGAAGAAGAATGAGCAGTCAGTGAACTGGAGAAATTGTTAACAACATGGATGGAAGATCAGCTCAAAAGCCAGTTCTCAAAAGTGAGTTCTCCTCAGCATGTTAATATTTAAGGCGACGACAAGAAATTAAATAGGCTGAACAGCAAAAATGCTGTAGAAATGCAATGAGTAAATCAACGAAAACGGAACTGGTCAGCTTTACAAAAACACAATCACAAGTGATAGAATTGATGGTGCAGCTAGAAAGCCATCATCAGCACACACAAATAAAAAATTGCTGATACAAACACGATAAAAAAAACTATAAAAAGTCACTTAGCTTAGTTCCTGGAGATGTCTAAATCCTAGAACACAAAAATAACATTGTGTGCCACGTTTTCTACAGGTCAGCTGACAGAAGGTGACACAGTAGGGAAAGTGTAAGCACAGGCAAAATAGGTGTATGGGAAGGGACGATCAATTTCTACACGGAAGACATAACTGGGATTGACACAGAGTAATGAAAGGGGATGGTATACAAGTGGGAGAAGTGGGAATGACAGGATCAAAAGGGTCAGCAGGGAAAAACTGGTTAGATGAAACCATGTTGGTCATTGAGGTCGTACAATGAAAGAGACCCTAACTGAAAAATGAGGCAGTTTTCCAGTCTTGCAATCTCTCTCCTGAGATGTGCAAGATTTAACAGCTGTTCAATTAAGTAACAATGTGAAGCCAAAACATGTGTCTGGCAACAACAAAGAAACACTTGCAGACAACACAGATACACTTGAGGAAAGCAAAGGCCGATTTCATCAATTTAAAAATGTTGCAGATTTTCACAGTGACCATGACTATTTCACAAAGGTTTTCATGTCAAGTTCTTAGATGCTCTGAATTGCAACATAACACCCAGTTGAAGATAGTCATTGATGATCTACCATAAACAAAGTTCAATGTTGATGAAGCAGGGCTATTTCACAATATCATGCCATCTCAAGACATCTGTACTATGCCAGACGCTTTTCCCAAATACCAAGAATTGTATAAAGAAAAGAAAACAGCTACAGGTCACATGACTCTTGACAAGTTTCTAAGATATAAAATCTGACCTAGCACCATCAATGATCATTTGGCAAGCCAACGTCTGCTGGTTGTGTTACCACAACCACCACCATCTGTCTCTGAGATGATCTAATATTACACTGATGATGTTTAACCATTCCCATCTTCACTCAAATAATTCAGCTTCAGAAAATGATTTCAAAATGTTGAATACCCTTTGTCGGATGTTGTGATTAACTTCTGGTTGATTTTTTAGGCTTACTGTAGCATTATTATAGCTTGTATTACTGTGCTATAATTATTAATGTACTATTGTTATTACTTTTCAACTGTACTGTATAGTGTGGTAAGGAATTATTTGCTGCTGCTTTAGATGTCAAACAGATGCTCAATGGAAACAGCATTAGATACTCTAACTTCAGATGTCAATAGCTGTATTCTTATTACTATTATCACCGTATTATAAATATTATTGCATGTTATTACTGTTCTTTTTAAACTGGTCTGTATGCGTAGATAGATACGGAATTCTTCGTCAGCTGCCCTTTAACCCCCATTGATCATTGATACATAGGACCTTAACCAAGAGACACCAATCTTGCAGCTCCCTCCATGTCTTCTTCATATTTTTTTTTTTCATATCCTTTTTATAGGACATCGCTGTCAACACCAGCATTTTATTGCTGTTGTTGTCTTGGCAAGTTTATGTTCAGTAGTTTGCCATTGCTTTCCCATACTAACTCGTTTAAACCCAGCACAACGCAGTCTGCTGCCAAATCTGTAGCTGCTGTGTTTCGAACGTGGGTAAGCGGGCTTACGAGTCGCATCCATAAGCCCTTTGCCAGGGAGACTGGCCCTCTTCAAATTTTTCATCTCTATTTCTCTTCTCCATCTATTTCATTTGCACTGTGAGTTCCAGAAAAAGGACTTTCTAATGATACCATCATCAGGTTTTCTCAGTGTGTGGTTATACAGTGCCAGGTCTTTCCCTCACCTCTTGATTCATTGAAACCTGTCTAGTTCTCTCTTTAAGCTCCAGATTAGTGACTCTTATCATACCATTTTAGCTCCTTCTATTCTGCACAGGCATCAATGAATGAGTGTTTGTAGTTTATTGGTAATTGTTTTGGATACAACATTAATGTTTATTCCTGACAGAAAGTTGCCATGTTCCTGCTCAGTGTGAGACCAGGTAGCATTCTGTGCAAGTCAGAGACTGTCTGCTTGTGGCAATCAGCACATGCCATAGTTCTATAGTGGACTGAATAGCACCAGTTGTATTCTGAGATTCTCTAAGAAACTAACGATGATGGATGTACACAACATTATCTTGTGTGCGGTCTAGTCAATGGACATATGAGTTTAATACAATATCTCTCAACGACATATACATGGGGCTATTGTATTTTTTCCATCTAATCAACAGAACTTCTTACTCTTATTAATATCATTTATATACTTACCTAATAATGAATTATTTTCAGTGTTTCTAATAATCATGTAAATAATTTCTACTTATCAATCATGTAAATAATTTCTACTTATTAATGTCACTCACTGCTCCTAACTGCCACTTAGATTACTCAGACAATTCTATCTTCAATTATATAAACAAGTCGGCTTTTAATTCACAAGGTAGCAAAAATTATGGGGGAAAAGCAAAAGCAGCAGACAAAAATCTGTCACTGATAATATTTGTCAAATTATTTCTGCCACTAAACTGAGGAAATGACATATGCTTCTGTATAAACATTTACTGGAGTCCCACAGTTCTAAAACTTATGTCCCCATAGTCCTGATGTTCATTCAGAAACAAAAATCTCTTGAGCTTTCACTGCTAATGACAAGTGTCTAAACACTCATGCATATCTTCTTTCAAGTGCCATTTGTAATCACATTATTACCGTAGCAAACTGAAAAGTACAGGCAGTCCCACAGCAATTACTGAAGATGGGGTGGGAAGTTTTAGACCTGCACATGTTCTAAGCTAGGCATAATGAGGTGGGATGGTCAGTTCCTTTCCTCGCCACCTGTCCTTCTAGAAAAGTCTCCAGTACCAGTTTTATAGGGCTTGGCCGACCCTATAGCTAGGCTGGTTGGAAAATGAATCCCACCTGTGCTGAGGCTTGAACTCAGACCCCTATCTTTGTCAGTACGAACACTTATAACCATATCGCACAACTCCTAGGAAACTATATACCTCTAGTGTATGCTAGATTTCTATTCTACTATCTATTTCCATATGGCAAATTTTGCACCATTTAGTGTGTCAAATATTTCACAAATATATCTGTCACCTGTCAAATATTTTTCATAATAATAATATTAATGTGTCTTTTACTCTTCATTTGTTTAACAATGTATCTGCAATTACCAAATATTTGTCATATTACAAAAGTCAAAAGTCTTCCAATATTTCATGTTACCAAAATTACAATCCCAATTTGTGTATTTCGTGTACACATTACACAATCCAGTATATCAAATACATCACTTGAACCTCACTGTGCCATTACTTCATTTAGAAATTTACACAACCTCAAACTCATTTTATTTAATGACAGAACATACAACACTTCAGCAACACACAGTTAACTTCATAAACTTTAGCAGGTACAATGTTTGCAGTGTCATGAATACATATAATACCTTACATTATTGTACATCTTTTGTCACACAGTGAACATACGTAATACCTAACAATAAGGTGCAATGTCTGCCACACACTTAACATACATATCTAAAAATAAGGTGCAACGTCTGTCAAACACTTAAGGTACATAATACCTATCAACAACGTACAACATATGCCTCACACTTAACATACATAATATAATACCTTACAATAAGGTATAACGTCTGTATAACACACATAACATAATAATATCTAACGAGGTACAACATCTGCCACATACTTAACACACATAATACCTAACAATAAGGTACAATGTCTGCCATATATTTACTTAACTTATATATACAATGTCTGCCACACACTGAACGTACATAATACTTGAGACTGAGGCAGAATGTCTGCCACACACAGATCAAACATAATACCTTCACACAAAAACTAACACAAAATATAATAGCACAAGTAATGGCCCCTTCTCCATGCCTTGAAGCATGTTGGATGTATGGTGCTGGCCCCAAATATTTACAGCCAAGTGGCACTCAATGGGTGATGCGCTCAATATTATGTCGACCACCTTTGCTTCTCAGAAAATGCCCTGGTACTCACCCTAAGCTGGTCAACTTGCTCGTCATATTTCTCGTCATGTGTCCAAAACATCTGGGCTGTCAATGTCTAATTTCTGTCATCAACTTTTGGTTTCTTAAAGCACTGTCTCATTTGTTTCCCTTTCCTTCCATGGTATTCTTTGCATTTTCATCAGCACTACATGTCCAGTGCCATTAGATGTTTCTCAGCATGTCTGCTAATTGTCTATGTTATATAACAGCATAGGTTTTATACAGCATTTCAGTACTCTTTTTTTGCACTGCAACTGGCAGCTTTTCATTGGTCAGAAAATCTAGTATTAGGTAATAAAATATAATAATTCCCCCTTTTACTGTAAAGAGCTACATGCCATTGACATATATTGAGAACCTAGTGATGGGTGACTAAATTTATAAGCCCTCTCTACTGCAAAAAGTTCATGCCATTAAACATTTAGAGAGGCTAGTGTTAAGTGATTAGGTGATAAAATATAATCAGTCTTCTTTACTGTAAAAAATTACATGCCATTAACACATACTGGGAACCTAGTGTTAAATGGTCGGTCTCCCTGGTCTAGGACACGACTTTCTCCGTAATCCCGTATACTCCCGTGAGTAATGTGATGTGCGCGAGAATCGGTAGTGGTTCTCTCCATGTCGGTAACTTAACGGGGTGTGTGAGCCAGTCACTCAGAAAGCAATAGCAAACTACTGAGCGTAATCTTGCCAAGAAATCAACAATCAGCTGAAAGATGCTGATGTTGACAGCGATGTCCTGTAAATGATATGCAAACAAACAAAAATGTGTTAAGTGATTAGAGGCCACATCAGGTGGCAGTGTGGTCAGATCAGTACCATTCTGGCTCACACTATACCCCTAGAGACATTCCTGGTACTAATTTCATGAAGTGGGGTCGCCTCAGAACAACGCTGGTCAGGAATACAAATCCTGCCTATGCTGGTGGAGAATAAACCACCTCTAAATTAATGTGCTGGTAAGCCAGTGAGTGGACTGTCCTCTACACTGCCACACCTGCCATATTGTAAAACTGACCAATGAAAGTGTGTCTTTTTGCCGACATAATTATGGTTTATCCAAGTGAATGGCAGACACCTTAGCATATCTTAGCAATTTGTGATTACTTTTAGTGAAAAGCACACTGAAATTCTCTTTGTCCACAACATGTCTAGTATCAAACCAAGGCTGCAGTTAATGTTACTTAAATAACAAAATGCAAGAGAATGGCTGCGCAGTATGAGGCGGTGCCACACAACAAGGGAACAAGATAAAAACTTACTAAAACCTCCCCCCATAGAAATGACATCTTCGTTATGAATGTAATTATGTACAATAACTGCCGCATAGTTGTGCCATTCAGCATTTAAAACCTGTAATCGGGCAAAGGAAAAGAAACATTTTAATTATTAATCATGTACTCTGAATGTTCATAGAGGACACAATTATAAAGTTATGGAAGTGAGTTCTAAAGCAGAAACAGTCCAACTGGTGTGAAATTCTAAGACATGTAATGTAATGCATTCTATGTAATTTATATATATATATATATATATATATATATATATATATATATATATATATATATATATATATATATATATATATATATATATATATATATTGTATAATTCAACATAAAAGAACTTTACAAAGTAGGCCAGTAGTTAAGTCAGATAGATGACCTGTCCCTTCCTCACATGGTTTTCTTGCTGGTTTGTCCTGAGACAGATGTTAATTACATTGTGTTTGTTTACACAACTGCTTTATTTTCAGCCGACACATCAGACTCCAGCAGTGAATTTTAGGACAGAGTTTTGCCTTGCTTCCTCAACATCTTTCCAATCTTAAAATTCTTCAAATCTTTACTTGATGGAAACAGAGCAAGGGCAAGGCAAAGCGATAAATAAATGCCTGGATAGATTGGCTACATGATATAATCAGGACAAGAAAACGTACTGATGCAAGTGAGATGACAAACCAGAACAGCCCACACTTGTCAGCATGATGAATACAAATATTCTACTGTGGAATACTGAAATGTTCCTAGAGCTGTAGTCTCTACAGCTTGCTCTTGATGGTTTCCAATGAGCATTAAGACATGTGAAGGGGGTCCTTTACTTTACTGACACCTGTGGTCAACCAGTCTAATCAAATGAGTACTGGAGACTTCTCTGGAAGGAGAGATAGTGAGGATACATGCTGATCAACCCAACTCACAATAATAAATATAGCATATGTGATTTCCAATCGTTTGACATCACTACAGCAATATCAAACTGACGAGGACAAGGGAAAAGCCCTCTTTGAACGCTACCTTGAGCAGGGCAACCAGACAGACATGGGAGGCCGAAATCTGGCCAAGGAGGTCACCTCAGACAGATGCAAGGCCCAGAACACTTCGGAGGAAGACACAGTGACAGTGAAAGAAATCAAGGCTGTGCTTCGACGATCAAAAAACAGTGCTCCAGGTCCTGATGGCATAAGATACGACGACATAAATAGGTGTACCGACAATGAGCTAGAGGAATTAGCAGACATGTACAACAACAGTATAGGGAGTGCTAGCATCAAGGAGGAATGGTTACACAGCTATCTGATTCCCTTGCCGAAGCCTGACAAAGACCACAAAAAAATTCAGGGATATCGAATTATAACCATGCAGAATACAATAGGCAAGCTGCTGGAGAAGGTAATTGCCAGGAAAATATCAAGCCAACTAGAGAGGCAAGGTGTTTTCCCACCTACCCTGGGTGGGTACCATCCAAAAAGAGAAACCTGGACCAATGCAGCAGTCTTTGCCCAGGATGTCTATGAAGGTTTCCACGCAGGCACTGAAACCGTTGCTGCAGCGATTGATCTTGAGGACGCATACAACAGAGTACCACTGGATTTTTTAATGTTTCAGCTTCTTGAACTAAACGTAAGTCCATTCCTCCTTAGTTGGATCGCTGCAGCCCTCTACCAACGGAAATTAGTTTTTAGATGTGGCAGTTGGACTTCGGAACCAACAACAATATATCCTGGCCTACCACAGGGATCGCCATTATCTCCGGTACTGTTCAACGCCTACACAGTGAGAATCACCAGTGAGCAGATCACTGGACCTGGCAGGACATTGTCGTATGCCGATGATGTTTTAGTGTATCGTCAGGGTAAGGATAGAGAGGAGGTTGCTGTGGAACTACAAACCGAACTCAATCGCATAAGTACTTGGTGTGATGAAGCTGGGGCAATGGTCAACCCAACAAAGGCAACAGTGACTTGGTTCTCGTTGAATAATCATATTGTCAACAATCCAACACCAACTGTAATGCTGTGTTCAGAGACGGTGGAAAGAACGCAGGCAATGAATTACCTGGGGATACGGTTTGATCGAAGCCTTGCTTATAATGTGCACATAGACCAGGTGATAACAAAGGCCAAGCGGGGTTTGGCAGCGATGCGGGTGATGGCGGCAGCAAACTGTGAGCAGCGCCATCTATGTCTTCTGTACGAGGGGCTGGTCATGTCTGTTTTGGAGTATGCAATGGCAATCCTGACTCTCAGCCATAAGCAGATAGAAAGGATGGAAAGGATACAGAATGAAGCAATGCGCATTATTCTTGGATGTACAAGAGATACAGCATGCAGGGCGATGCGCTACCTTCTTGATTTTCCAACCATTGAAGAGAGAATACAAGTTTGCAGGGCACGCGCCTACCTCAGAATTAACGCAAACACACAACATCCACTGCATAGTGAAATTAGGAAGGTGAAGGGCAGCAGGTTAAAAAGAGGACGGTCGTGGATGGGTCAAGCCGAAGACATTCTTCAACAGGTGTGTTCACTTGAGGACTTAGAACCTGGCGAGGAGTGGGTGCAAGTGCCAACAGACTTCTGCACATCCTTTTCAGTTTGCATCCAACTAGATAGAAAATGCAGACAAGAAATTCCGGCTGCTGTTGGGGCTGAAGTACAAGCGTTGATTTTCGAGAATTCGCTAGACGGTGACGCGGTCATCTACACAGATGGGTCGGTCGTCCGACATGTGAGAAGCTCATGGGCCTTTACAGCTCGGGCCGGAGGGAGAATTGTGAAGGAGGACTCTGGTGCTTTCACTGAAACCACAAGTAGCCTGACCATGGAAGTCATGGCAGTAAGTAAAGCAATAACATGGCTCGAGACACAGACATTCACTAGGGCTTGTTTCCTTAGCGACTCAATGAACATGATCAAGAGGATAGAGGAGGGGTCGATCCGAAGAGAGTGGTTGCTGCCTCTGAAGCGGTCTCGGCTGGCAAAGATTAGTTTCATCTTCGTGCCAGGTCATGCGGGAGTACAAGGAAATGAGCGGGCCGACAAGCTCGCAGGTGAGGCTACTGTGGAGGGAGGACGCGCCATGGACCAGGCTGACATTCTGAATGCTCTACGAGAAGTGAGTCTTTTACGAGAACCAAGTGATGACTGTGAATCTACAACAATGGCCAGACTGCGGGACCAGCAAATTAAAAGAGGGGTGGCCAAACAAGAACACTACGCAGGAAGCCAAAGAAGATTGATAAACCAACACAGAACTGGCGTCGTTAGCCGCTATACGCTGCGGGATTTGCTGAGGAGGGGATCCGAGCACTTATGGACTGAATGGTTCGATGTGCAACGAGGATGATCTGTCGACTAACTAACTAACTAACTAACAGCAATATCAACCATAGAATCACATGTTCTTCTTTCACCTTTTATTCCTCATTGTTTGACATCACTACAGCAATATCAACCATGGAATCACATGTTCTTCTTTCACCTTTTATTCCTCATTATTTGACATCACTACAGCAATACCAACCATGGAATCACATGTTCCTATTTCACCTTTAATTCCTCATTGGGACACAGGCCCTTGACCAACCCACTCTAAGCTGAGCCGTCCTTAGCTGAGTTAAGTTGAGTTAAGAACCGACATCACTGCACTCAGGACATTCCCATACGTTCTCAGTCCCCTCGTTCAACTAGCTATTCCATGCAGCTCTGTCCATGCCCTCCCCATATTCATTTCTGTCTCTACTTCTCATCTCCCCATGTTTTAGGTCTTCCTTTATTTCTTTTGCCGTGTGTATTCCAGACAAAGGTCTTTCTAGTTATTTTCAGGTTTTCTCAATGTGTGTCTAATCCAGTGACAGCATCTTTCTTTTATGTTTTCATTCACTGTTATTTGTGGGATTACATATATCTTTACATAGCTGTATTATAGATTCAGTACTTAAAAACTGCAATGGGGCTGCAAAGAAAACAATAATTTTAACATTGATCATTTATCATACATATCAAAGTAGACATTATTATAGCACATTTTATAGCACTATAGGCAGGACAACTGTACATATTCATAAAAACAACAAATATCTCATGGCTGAACCACTAAAAATGTAAACCTGTAACATGGCAAAGAAATACATATTAATTATAATTATAACAGTCAATTATGAAATCTGAAAGCTGAAGTAAAGAAAATTGCTTGATGGATTATATAATCCTGTTGACTACCTCATCTTTAAAAACCTGTAATCAGGAAAAGGACAACAAATGCATAATTATTAACTGTGTAATGAATCAAACAGCAGGTGGATGAGAAGCTAGAATACTGATCCCTAGTGTCTGGATATGGGGTCCTCAACTCTGGTATGGCAAAGGTCCCTTTATTCTACAGAAAGTAAAACAAAACCAACCTATCCTGCACACTGTGTGACCTCAGCAAGAACAATAAGGCTTAATAATCTCAGCCATCAAAAATATACCCAGCAGACACCAACAATGATAGAGTAAGTGGAAATCAGTAGTCCCATAGCAGAACTGTCATAGGGGCATGAGCTGTTAGGCCTTGACTTATTGAACACTGTGACTTCTGAAACTGGGTGACCTGTTCCCTTCTTCACCCTCTTTACTTGCCAGACAATTCTCAGAAAGTTTTGACAAGTATCTTGTATCCATGTTTATAAGGCTGGTTTAACCCCCTACCTCGGCATCAGCACACAGGGTGTTTAAACATGAGTGCTGTTACCCAATTGGCCATGCTGACCGCCATGAAGAATGTTAATTGGCATTATTCATTAGAAGAGATTTCAGATGACTGAGATAGTAAAAACAGATGTCTGAGATAGTAAAAACAGATGTCTGAGATAGTAAAAACAGATGACTGAGATAGTAAACACAGATGTCTGAGATAGTAAAAACATATGGTTGAGATAGTAAACACAGATGTCTGAGATAGTAAACACAGATGTCTGAGATAGTAAAAACAGATGGCTGAGATAGTAAAAACAGATGGCTGAGATAGTAAAAACAGATGGCTGAGATAGTAAAAACAGATGGCTGAGATAGTAAAAACATGTGTCTGAGAAATTAAAAACAAATGGTTGAGATAGTAAAAACAGATGGCTGGGATAGTAAAACAGATGTCTGAGATAGTAAAAACAGATGTCTGAGATAGTAAACACAGATGGCTGAGATAGTAAAAACAGATGTCTGAGATAGTAAAAACAAATGGTTGAGATAGTAAAAACAGATGGCTGGGATAGTAAAACAGATGTCTGAGATAGTAAAAACAGATGTCTGAGATAGTAAAACAGATGTCTGAGATAGTAAAACAGATGTCTGAAATAGTAAAAACATATGGCTGAGATAGTAAAAACATATGGTTGAGATAGTAAAAACAGATGGCTGGAATAGTAAAGCAAATGTCTGAGATAGTAAAAACAGATGTCTGAGATAGTAAACACAGATGGCTGAGATAGTAAAAACAGATGTCTGAGGTAGTAAAAACAGATGTCTGAGATAGTAAATACAGATGTCTGAGATAGTAAAAACAAATGGTTGAGATAGTAAAAACAGATGGCTGGGATAGTAAAAACAGATGTCTGAGATAGTAAAAACAGATGGCTGAGATAGTAAAAACAGATGTCTGAGATAGTAAAAACATATGGTTGAGATAGTAAAAACAGATGGCTGAGATAGTAAAAACAAATGTCTGAGATAATAAAAACATATGGTTGAGATAGTAAAAATAGATGACTGAGATAGTAAAAACAAAGGTGGCACTTATGAGGTTTTTCCCCTCAGGAGCTTTGGTACAAGAAATATAAGGTCAAGGACAACAGAGTTCATAGGGTTAATTATTTATGTATTTTTAAGCATGCCTTCCTGGTAACTTGATGCAGCCTGCATTATATCCTGAAAAAGACACCTGTTCTCAAAGTGACAGGCAGAAAAAGCCTCATAGAGCAATAATCAATGAGCAATGTCTGAAATTGGTTAATGATTAAGCAGTGCCCTAAATAGACAGAGCAGCATACTGGAGTAATGACTATGGCATTACGCTGACAATGAGTTTGATGTTGCACTTCCAGTCCAACATGGAGGATAGGCTGTTAAGCTGTTAAGGCCTCTGGAGTGTTTATGCTTATGGCTACGGTTCGCTTACACATTTTCCTCATGTTGGCCTGGTAGTGCATCGTTCCGTCGCCCAAATACTGAATTAAGTGTGAGGAGCAACACTGTGAGTTGTGGATTTCACGTGGAGTGCTTTTACATCTGTCCGCGGTTATTTTTATCCTGAACTGTATGTTCAGAAATATGGCGGCCCGCTGGTTGCTGAACTAACTGGGTTTGCCTTATGCAGTAATGTGTGGCTGCTGATTTTCTAGTGACTGTCGCTTTCATCAACGAAGAATTGTATTTTTCATGGTGGACTTTTGTGTTGGCATTCTGGCAGCGGCATTATGCATAGTATACCTGTACATACTGTTGATCTGTCGAGACTCTTGTCTGTTCCACTTTTCACGTGGGGCAGTGAGGAGCATTTTGTGTGATATTCACTGGCACAGGAACGGAGCATTATGAGGCAACCCTTTGCCGTGAAGGTTGGAACCGTGACTAATTAACAAACTATGGGTTTGATGCTAACTCTCATTGTTTGCTATGAGGTAAAAACCTAATCCACCATGCACTCATGCCTAAAAATGTGGGGGGGGGGGGGGGGGGGGGGGATTATCAGGTAAATAGTATGCTTTGATTCATCCCAATCTAAAGAAGAATGAAATGAATGAAGCCATATCATTTACTTGATTATTTTTCAATGTTCTCTTATTTGGCCATAATCATCCCATTTTGACAGTATCAAAATTATATATATGGAAATAGTTACAATAAAATGACTAAACATCCTATTACTCTTAACATATTCGCTGAGAGGCTGGCCACCTCAACACAAACTGCAACAAAGAGTATTAACTCCTTTCCCAGACATATCACAAAATTGTTCATCTCATTTCATCGGGATCCTCTTGTACCTTGTGGTGTCGAGGTGAAGCATAAAAGCAGGAGAGTGCCCATGTACGGGCTTCATACATTGAGGTTCCTATGGTCTCTGTAATTCCCTTTATCCATCGTTTATGTGGCCGGCCTCTTCCTCTGCTTCCGTTTGGTCTGTACATCATTGCTTGTTGAGGTATACTGTTAGTTGGCAATCTAGTTATATGGCCAAACCATTTAACCTGCTGTTTTCTGGTAAAATCTAGCGCTGCTATAGCCTCAACTTTAGTCCTGATTGCTTCATTTGTTTGGGGGGATAAAAACTTACCCACAGGTACAGTTCATTACCTTAGATATAATCTGTCTAGAGGAAGCAAATCTTACATAGATGTATGCATAAATCAGACACACTGATCTTTGAGGTGTGATGCACTCTCTTTGAAAGAGCAATGATGAAGTCCCCATAAGGGCTGCTTGATGTTATTGCTCTAGCAAATTTCTGAAAGCCTGAATCCCTTAACTTAGTAGAGACACTTCCCTCCAAACCTGAGATGTTATGACCATTTACTTGATCATCTTGGAGGTTGAGTTCAACTTAGATACTCCATTCCAGCCCCTGCATGAACAGGTCATACACTCGGCCATCCTGAGGGTCTAAGGTGCTATAGTCAGACACCTGGTCATCCTAGAGACCTATGTTTACTTTCAGCAAATGAAAACCTCTCTCTCTCTCTCTGTGGGTGGGTGTGTGTGTGTGTGTGTGTGGGAGAGAGAGAGAAAGAGAGAGAGAGAGAGAGAGAGAGAGAGAGAGAGAGAGAGAGAGAGAGAGAGAGAGAGAGAGAGAGAGAGAGAGAGAGAGAGAGAGAGAGAGAGAGAGAGAGAGAGAAAATACATTCTGAAAAAGTCCAAAACAAATGTATTATTTTTCAATGTAGTCACCACTGCTTTCAATGGAAGTCCCCATGCGCTAATAAATAGCTTGGATTCCTGTGGAAAAATCTACCCTGGGGTCACTACTCGATGTGCCTGACCCAGTCATGAACAGTCTGTCACAGAAGTCATGCCGTTTTGAAACTTCCTACTCCACTCATACACTTTCTGGACTGGCAGGCATGCATCACCATACTTGACCTTCATTCGCCGATGAATTTCTATAGGTTACACCCCTTCACTTATGAAAAACCGGATAACAGACCGCTGCTCCTCTTTGGTGCATGTCAAAAGTGGGATGGCCAACTGTCCTTATGACATCATCATGTTTGTCTGCACTGTGATGTCACATGCTTAACATACTTGACATCCTTAACAACAATATTGACAGGGTACGAGACAATGGCATGGTTATTGTAGTTTTTATCACACTTTTAAGATTTTCATTTGAATCCCCTTGTATTTCTAAACATTGAACAGTAGAGTAAAACAGGGCAACTTGAGATTACCTTGTCTGAAAACTCACAGTTGCCGCCCCTGGCAATCAGCAGTATGAAATTACAATTGGAATCAGTACACCAGGTGCTGTTCATTGGTGGAGGTGTGACAGGCCTGCATGCCGTGGGATCAGGACTGGCATACACCAGCCAACCCTGCAAACAGATTTAGTAAACGTGAGTTCAGACAACGGCAACGCAGTTCAGAAAATAACACAACTTATCTTCAACAAACAACACTGAAGCTGAAAAATTAAAATATAAGTTCAGCAAATAAGAACTTCCACTAAAAAAATTATGCAGCAGATAACCAAATGGAAGTTAGGAAATTTAAGCAGAATTAAAGAATATGTTGCATATCTATTAGTTTTTCTTTCGCAGACATGGAGACTCCTAGCTCAGAAGATATCACCAGACAATGACTCCCATGCTGTATCTATACAGATGGATCAGTTGTAAATGGACATTCACATGCAGAAAAACATTCAAAGAAGTCAGTGGGTAACAGTGTCATGGTAACAGAAGCACTAATCTGGTTTGAAATATCTTATATCTGATTTTGTGTGTGAAACAGAAGGGCAACATCATCATCAAGCCATTTAGTTAAGAGTCTATTGAATTTCATTTCTGTTTTCATAATCCGTCTATAATCAGTAATAATAATAAAAATGACAGGCATCTCTGCCACACTCCTGTTCTTATTTTAAATGTATTTGTTAGTTTACCTTCAATCAGAACTCAGCATTTTATGATTTCATATGGTGCCCTATTTAAGTTAATGATTTTCTGTGGAATCCCTTAGTACCTCATCAATTTCTGAAGATTCGCTATCAATGCTATTGAAAGTCCACAAAACCAATATAACATGACAAATTCATTTTAATGATCTGCTCTATTATTATGCATGATGTGGTTATCTGGTCAGTGTAGGATCTCTTTGGAACTATTAGTGTTGAAACTCTTCGCTGGTTGCTGAGGATGGGGACGGAGCGCTTATGGGAATGTCCCGAATGCTGTGATGTCGGTTCCTAAATCAATCAATCAATCAATCTCTTTGGTCAGAAGCTCCTGCAGGTCTCCGTTCTATGGGAACGTCATAATTTTCTTCTCTTGTTTGTAAGAAGTCCTGTATGTCTTGAGTGTCAACTTAAATTTACTCATCAGCAGATGATAAACTGAAACTACATCTGCACCTCTGAAAACTGTAATCAGCTCTGTGTTTTTGTCTCCATTATGCCATGTGACCAAGCCATCTAAATATTTACTTCTCTGACTTCCCCTTGTTATTTTCCTTTCAATCTTGCCGGTGTCACCAAGTTCTCTAGTTTATTTCTTCTCATAACATGTTCAAACAATCTTGACTGTCTATGTCTAATTTCTCTACTCAGTTTACTGTTTTCATTTATTTCTTGTGGGACTTGCTCATTGGTTTTTCTGTCAGTCCATGGTATTCTTTGCATTTTCCTCAGAAACCACGTTTAGCTCGTCTGTTCATTGTTGATGTTTCACATCCAAACAAAAATACAGGTTCTGTGTAACACTTCAACACTCTTTTTCTCGTTGCAATTGGCATAATTTTATTGGTCAGTATTTTTTCCATCTTGCAAAAGGCAACCTTTAGCATAGCAATTCTTATTCTAATCTCTTCAAGGCACCTCTCAACAGATGTTATGACTGTTCCGAGATAGTTGTACCAATTCACTTGTTTAAAAATATTCCCATTTACCCATATTGAAAGGACTCTCCTTGAATATCAAGAAAACAGTAATAAAGGTGATATCAAAGAAAATGTGACATAGAAATAGAAGTGAAAATTCTTAACCAAGTGGATAATTTTAAATACCTAGGGGCATTTATAATATCCAACAGAAGGTGTGTGATAGAGAATAAGAGCAGAATAGGGCAAGCAAAGGCTGCATTTCAGAAAATGAAAAGTATCTTATGCAATAAGTCACTATTATTGAATGTAAGAAAGAGAGTGCTGAAATTCTATATAGAACCTGTTTTGCTGTATGGCAGTGAATCTTGGAATGTAAATGAAAAAAAATTAGGAAGAACTTGGAAGCAACAGAGATGTGGTCCCTAAGACGAATGTTGCGAATTCCTTGGACTGCCAGAGTAACTAACGAATGATTACCTGAAAGAGGCTAATGAAACTAGAACACTATATACAACAATAAGAAAGAGACAAACAGCTTTCTTTGGTCATGTGATGAGATGAGAAGCATTGGAGAATACCATGACGCCTCGAAAGATCGAGGGGAAAAGAGGCAGAGCCGACCAAGAGAAATGATGCTGCATGGTCAGATGGTTTGCATGTAGGAATATGCATGTAGGAATATCATCAGCAGAGTTGATCCAGAACACTAAAGACCGAGATCTGTGGAGAGTCATGAATGCCTATGATAGCTGGCATGGCATTTGATGATGATGATGATGATGATGATCAGTGTATGGGGGAATAAGTGGCCAGTCTTTCCTTCTCATGTTGAACAGTGAGAGCTGGCATCGAACACTTGCCCAACAATGCTCATGCCATTGTTAGTGTAATGCTCTATACGGGGGGAGCCGTGGCTGAAAGCCTACAGTGTCTGCATCAGGCTCAGAAGGTACAAGGCTCGATCCCTGCATAGCTCTGGGCATTTTTCCAAAAAACCATTGGTACCTAATGATATTACATGCTCCCCTGATCTCTTGAGTAGTGAGATCAGATACGTAGTCTTCTCAGATAAGGGTGAAAAACTGGATGTCTTGTGTGCAAGTAGTGCACATTAAAAATCCCACAGCAGTTGGAAACTGCTAAGAGTATGCCATGAGGTGACTGCACAGGCAAAATAGTAAGGAAAGAAAACCTGTCCACAAGTAGATAAAGCTCGTTACCTTTGAGGCAGCTTTTCTGATTGATTGATTGATTTAGGAATTGACATCACAGCATTCGGGGCATTCCCATAAGTGCTCCGTCCCCATCCTCAGCAGCCAGCGAAGAGTTCCAACACTAATAGTACCAGTAGCAATCTGATTATAAGTCTGTCTCGCCTTTCCTTTGAGCGTTGAGCGTCGGCCAGATCCCTTCGTCACTCCTCGTTGTCTCATTCTTGCCAGACCATGGTAATCCATTTGCTCCTCCGAGGTGTGCACGTGCTCCCACAAGGCCACAACCACGTCTGCCTTGTCATGTATCAATACTCCACCAAGTTCTGCAGAGCCAGCCAATCTGTCCGCTTGTTCATTTCCCAGCACACCGGCATGCCCCGGAGAAAAGATCCAGGCGATGCTTGTCACCCGTGACCTCCGAAGCGAAGCAAGCCACTCCGCACGAAGTCTGCCCGTCCTCACCCTCGTCAGCATGCTTTCTGAGTCAGTTACAATCACGATGTGTGTGTGTGTCGTATTCTCCATCCAGCGGAGAGCCGCAGTGACTGCCTCCACTTCCATTCTTAAGCTGGATGTTGTGGTATCATATGCCAGGCTCTCCTGCCCCAAACATCGACCATTAGCTTTGGCTATGAACCCCCAGCCACTTCTCTCACCTCTTGACACCGAACCATCTGTGTAGATAATCACATCACTCGAGTGAGCATTGTCCTGAATTAGTTGCTGGATTTCCACTTCCGTGGCCCCTGCTGGCCACTCCCTGCACTCCCGGCTTAATGTGATTATAACTCTGCACAAGTCTGACTGCTCCGCTGGCACTCTGACCCACTCCTCTCCACGCCTAATGTTCTCCAAGGGGCACACCTGTCTGATCGTATCCTCCGCCTGAGCCATCCATGATTTCCCTCTTATCAGTCGCTGACCCTTAACTGCGTCCAGCGCCTCATGCAGTGGGTGGTCTGTGTCTGCAGCTACTCTGAGGTATGCCTTCGCCTGCATCACCTTGAGCCTACCAGCAACAGTCGGCAGACCAAGGATGTAACGCATACACACTAATGGGGTGTCTCTAGTGCATCCCAGAATGACCCGCATAGCTTCGTTCTGTATGCGCTCTAACTTCACCAGCTGACTCTCTGAGACAGTGAGCAGACCTAATCCATAATCAATTACTGAGAGGATCAAGTGCTGGTATAGTGTGAAAAGCATTCTCTGCTCTATATCCATTGCAGCCATAGTTTTAAGTGCATTGAGTCCCTTTTGAGTTCTTGTCACGACCGTCTCCACATGGTCCTTGAAGGATAGGCTCCTGTCAAATGTGATCCCCAGATACTTCAGTTTGTTCTCTCTGCTGACATTTCTACCATCTATCGCGAGGCTTGGGACATCAGCTCTCACAATCCTGTTGTCCAGATAGCACCGCAAAACAGTCGCCTTTTCCGGGTGGATGACAGCACTCATCACTTCATCTACTGTCGCCTGTAACTCCTGGGCTGTTTGCTCCCTATCTCTCCCCTGCCTATATGCAAGAATATCATCTGCAAATGTTAGTATTCTTCCAACCCCTGGTGCTTCTAGGTTTGCAATCTTGCTCGTATACACATTAAAGGGCACCGGTGAGACTGCAGATCCCTGTGGCAGTCCCTGAGGTCCATGCGCCCAGACGGAGAGCAACCCGGCGAGAGTGCAGGACGGCTGCTATCCAGTTCACCAACCAGGGATTGACCCCCTTCTCCATCAGTACGGTCATCAAAATATCATATCGAACTCTATTGTACGCATCCTCGAGATCAAGCGCTACCACCATCGTTTCCTGTCTACTTTGGAACCCCTCATAAACATCAAATGCAAAAGTGGCTGCATTAGACCAGGTATCTTTTCCTGGCCTGTAGCTCCCCAGGCCTCTTGGAAGAAGCTTCCCACTTTCCAAAAAATCCTGCAGCTTAACAGCGACTAACTTCTCTAAAACCTTCCCAAATGTATTTTGAAGGGTGATGATCCTAAAACCGCTAAGCTTTGACTGATCCTTGAATGGTTTTGGGAGAGGGATGAGATAGCTGTGCACCCAATCCTGCGGTACTGATGCTGTCCTAATGCTCTGGTTAAAGCAGTCGGTCATCTCCTCCAGGTCTACTTCGCTCAAACTCTTCATGTGGCCATACCTGACCCCATCGGGCCCTGGTGCCGTGTCTTTTGCCTTTTTCAAAATGTGTTTAACATCTTCCACCCGTATGATGTCTTCATACTGCATATTCTTCGTGGTGCCAGATATCTCCTCTCTAACTGCATCCGTGGTGTCCGCATCATTATGATCTGCTCTAAAAATCTCTGGAGAAACGCCTCCCCTTTCTCTTTGTCTGTTGTCACGCGCACACCATCATCTCTAGAGATTGTTCCCACTGTCATCGGCCGATCTTTTCTCTGCATTTTCCTGTGCAGTTTCCAGAATTTTTGCAGTGTTTTATCACCTCCAATCTCCTTCATGAAACATTCCCATTTGGCCTTTTTGGCCTCTGCAGCACAGCGCTTGAAAACCTCCACCTTGTCTTTCTTGACATTTTCCGCTGTGTCCACTTCCTCTCGTGAGCTTCGAAGTGTCTGTTGCACTTTCTTTAGCTGCTTCACTGCAGCTCTCTTTGCTTTCCAAGCATGGTCTACTTCTGGGGTCCACCATGGCGGCTGCAAAAAGGGAGTTTTAACAGTCTTGTTGCATGCCCCTTGTCTGAGGCGTCCAAGAAGGCAATCGGTCCACTCATACCGGAAGGTCTTGCGCGCTCTCCCAGCTTTAACTTTCCTGGGTTTAGAGATCAGGACTGAGCATGGCATGTGATCACTCCCATGGTCATTCAAAACATTCCACTTTACATCAAGGACTGATGACTGGGAGACAAGTGCCAAGTCAATAGCTGTGACTGCATTGCCAGGCCTCATAGCCATTCTTGTCGGCCTACCATCATTTATGCAGACCACATCGGAGTCCACCATGGCATCTGCAAGGGCAATTCCCTGTCGGTTTTCTCCACTACTGTCCCAATCTCTGTTTGCATTGAAGTCTCCACATATGAGTAGCCTATCACCTGGTAATTCCTCCAGTTCCTTAAGCCAGTCCCAATGTTCCTTTCTGACAAAACAGTCCACTGTGGCATATACATTTATGATGTTCCAACTTAAGCCACCAATCTCCATTTGTATACCCTGGACCTCTCTCGCACTGTGATTCCACTGGCTCAAGTCGAGTACCACATGCTTCACTCCTTCCTTCACCAGCAGACCTTGTCCATGTCTCTTCTGCCCAGTAGGGTTGATATAACTGGCGTACCCAGGGCAATGGTATTTGTCTGTATTTAGCTCCTGGAGCATGAGGACGTCAAAATCATATATTAGTCTCTCCAATACAGGACCTCTCTGTCTGGCACTGCGACAATTCCAGTATCCCACTCTTACATAGTTGAAACCTAGTCTCTCCACTTTTCGTCTTGTTCTCCTGACGCCTGCCCTCCTATTTCTATGCCGTCGTCTCACACCATTTCCTCGTCTTCTCCTCCTCACTCTCTCTTCGCTATCCTGTGAGGGATGTGTCAAGCGCAGAGCACGTGCTCCGCAGCTCCAGCGACGATTCCCATGTTTAAATAAATCCATAGGCAAAGTTTGGATATTGCAGGAAATAAACGGTCACCCTAGCATTGCCTGCTTGCTAGGGAAGAGGCAGGGGATGTCCCGCAGGAGTCCATAGCCTAATGCCGCCCCGCACGCCTGTCAGACGTCCAACGTTCACGACCAGTTAACCCATGGCCATCCAGTTCCTCAGCACGCTGGTCCACCTTGAACTTGGGGGTTTATATTTGGAGTTTGCCGTCTCCTAGATGGTTTGCTGTCCAAAGCTAACGGGTTCCACCTACCCGGTGTCGTAACCCTGATCTGGGGGCTAAACGGGTACTCCACCTTGCCCAAGGGTGTCCTGTAGGCTAGCGGAGGGAAGGAGGCGCCTTACTTCTCCTTTGAGGCAGCTTTTCTAGAGTAAGCAAACCTTACACAAGTGCATGCTGATCTTTCAGGTGCATGACTAGGTATGAAAAATTCTCCTCGAAGGAGAAACGAAGAAGAAGTAAGGTTCTGTAGTCAATTAACTGATTCATTATACAATACTTATGTGCAGAATTATCCAACTTGCTGTAGTTTCCATGCTAGTTAACCCTTTACCAGGCAGAGCAGCTGAGAGCGTCTTACTCCTGAATGGGCAAAGCATCCCACAGCATCCGTGGCTACTAAGTGTTGTAAAAGCGCAATCTCGTGGCTTTTCGAGATTTCCGATTGTTTACGTCCAGTGTTATCGATAAGTAGATAACATGTGCGCCATTTGCACATTTGCCGATTTGATCGGATTTTTGTATAGTTTTCAGGGTTTTTACGCTTTGTTTTTCAAAATGGGTTTTGTTGATTCTTCAACTGATAGCGGAGATTTCGCTGGGTTCAATTTAAGTGACATTTAAGTGCACGAATTTGACTGAATCAGAGCTAGATATCTATCAGTCATATCAGCGTAAGCAGTGTACACATTTTGGATCTTTCTGGAGACTTTAAAACGATTGCCGATCAAACAAATGAGTATGCTAGACAAAAAGATTGAACAGATAAATGATCGAGCATGGGTTCCTACAAATGCAACCAAAATGCATGCAACATTGGATTATTTATTGCACGTGAGTAAAATAATAAATCTACATTCATTTTCCTTCATTTTGTACTTTATTTAACAAAATTATGTTCACTAACAGCTTAGATTTGATGTTTTTACTAATGTAACACTACATCTGACTGACAACCTGAAAAATGTTGCCCATTCAGAGTTACAAAAAGTCAAAACCTGTGCCCTGTAAAGGGTTAAATAATCAATTCTATACTGCTATAAGGGAATACAACTTACAACCAACATGGAAAGTCAGGATACTCAACACAACATACCTTCAAGCCATCTGGTGGGAAGTCATTGCCAAAACTGGCTTGTAAGTCCGAAAACTTTTTAATAGTGTGATTAGTGAGCAAGTCTTTCTGTGAAGAATAAGTAATAATGATATTCTGGTTATATTTTCTTCTACAAGCAATCAAATGTGTGTATATCATATTAAAGTAGTCATCAAAGAAATGTTTTTTTTTACTAAATAGTATGGGTGCCGGTCATTCAGAAAGCAATGGCAAACTACTGAACATAAACCTGCCAAGAGATCACAATAGATAAGAAAAATGCTGGTGTTGACTGCAATGTCCTGTAAAGGATATGCAACTAACATAACAACAAAAAAGTTACAATAGTCACTGGTGTGGTCTAATGCAGTTTTGGGGAAGCTGGAAAGTACCAATTCATTATAACTTATTCAACAAATTTATAACCATAATGTAATGAGGGCCGGCTTCCTGGCCTAGAGGTTAGCGACTTTTCTCCGTAATCTCGTATACTCTCGTAAGTAACGTGATGACAGTAAGAATCAGCAGTGGTTTGAATCGCGTCGGTAACTTACGGGGTATGTGAGCTGGCCGCTCAGAAAGCAATGGCAAACTACTGAGCGTAATCTTGCTAAGAAATCAACAATCAGCTGAAAGATGCTGATGTTGACAGCGATGTCCTGTAAACGATATGCAAACATTTAAGTTTAATGTGATGAGGAGATTGTTTATCAGGAAGTCTTGCTATGAATCTTTGAACAACCATCCGTGTGTATCGACCGCCACTTCAAAACACTTGTTCAACCAAAACAATTCTTAGGGCAAAGAATTATTCCAGCAGATGACAGCCATTTGCTGCATATTGCTTTACAATGGACTGTGGAGCATATTTTTTTTATCACATCATGTACTTCATTTTTCCAAAATTGTTCTACATACAAATAGTAGTGAGACTTTACAAACACCCTGTATATATATGTATTCAAGAAGTCCTTTAAAAGAACTAGGTTGTTTGAGAAATGACTCCATGGGCCAAAACTCAATGAAAGGAAAATCCCATTTGCATTTCCTCGTGGTAAAGGACAGAAAACACTAAGGTGTATCAAACACAGCTCTGGAGACAAGTGGACACTCTGGGGTGCTCTTTGCTGTTAGTGGGAGTACCATAGAGCAGGTTACTCACTTACCTTGACAAGTTAAAAGCTTACTAAAGGTTGTGGACATAGTTCACAGCCTTGTGGATGTGGAAAGTAAGGGAAATTACCACATTATGCATCCCAAGACACTCAAAGTAGAAGACAGTAAAGAATCACAAAGGTCTGATAGTGACACTCCCAGGCCAAGCTGATCATTTTGGTAAGAGACCAATAGCAAAGCATGTACGGATAGAAGTGATGATGACATTAAACCTGATGGTAGTACTCTGGAAAGCCCTGTCATTGGGCTAAAGAATAAAGAGAGGATGGGAACATGGAATGTCAGGCACGAGGATGCAAGAGGTAGCAGAAATGGCAGCTCCATGTTGAAAGGAACATTCTACAAAAGACCTGCTACTTGGTGATATATAAAAAAGAAATATTAATATAAATAACATATATTCTGGATAAGTATTTCAATAATGAAACAATTTTTAAATGTTTGATATTGTGCGCAAATTTCCTGTAAGAGGTATATGGTATGTTGAATGCAAGACACCGGATACGTTTTTCTGTAAAGAAGAAGTTAGAGAAGACATCAAAAATGTTCCTTCTGGCACTGGGGAACCAAGGGCTAGACATGTAACTAGACACACAGAAAACCAATGATTTGTCTCAATAACTCTCGATGTGTCATACACACGGGTAGAAAAGCAGCGACAAAGTACCTATGCATAAAAGAAATGTGGATAAGTAAGAATTATTTTTAACATACATAGGACATTTTTTGGTCAACTTCAGCCTTTCTACTGTAGCAATACATGACAACAAAAAACTCTCAAACAAAAAGATAAACAGCCATCTAAAAATTGGTGACCGTGTTCTAGTCATCATAAAATAAATATCAGAGAAGGACAAATCAAAGTCAAGGAACACAGGGATAGGTTTAGAGCTAATGGCCAAAGACTCAACATGCTACGGTGGAACGTTGATGGATTCCTTAACAAATAGTTCCACAGACAAATGGTCTTTATGAAAACAAAACTGCATGTGGCATGCATCCAAGAGATGCGTCCAATACGTCTTACGGCATGTAAAAGTTTACTTACTCAGTGAGATGGTAGGGAAATAATTACAATCAAAAGCAAACAAATATATCAGGGATGGTGGATACATGGCAACGGTAAGACAAGTACAAAACTACTAGACCAGAGTTCTGTTGCTATCAATGATGTGACTGACAGACACACCTGGTATAATTAGTGTCACTTGCTCATCATGTGCGCGCAGCATAAACTTTGGTATTATTAATAACACGGACACTGCATGCATTGTGTTTATCAAATGTCACATTCACTTGCACACATCTTCATTCATATGCAGGATTGTTCATGCTTCTTCATGCTTTTCGCTAGAACTGTTTGTTTGTCTCCATGATCCCAGGATCAATGCTGCTGCTAGCAGGCTCTCCTAGTCTTGCAGGTCAAAGGGTGGGAACTAGACACAAGGGGACACAAACCTGCTGCAATAATGGCATGTGACCAGGTATACCTTGGAGCAAACAAAGTAAAAATACCCAAGGGAGATCATTATATCATTTATTTACATGAAGAGATCAGAGGGCTGGGATGCCATGCCTCTTACCATGGTTGTTTCCACACAGTGTGTATACGAGGTTTTTTTTTGTTGAGATTCTCAATTAATCAAGTACCATCTCCACAATGAAGGTTAACTGCAATAGATCTCCACTACGTTATGTCTCTCGCTCTGATGGTACATTATGACAGACAGGTGTTCATCTATTTCTTTATATTATCCTTCCATCTATATTACTGCCCACTTCTTGCTCATCTACCTGCAACTTTTCCCTTCCTATGTTTTTAGATGTCAGGTCCTATGTAAAAATACATTTACCTTACTAGTATTGAGACCTTGTAACTTTAGACGTATGACAGACCAGTATCATAGCCATTTGGTCACTGGCTCCTCAACATCTACAAATATATTTATTAATTGCCTATTCTTTGCATATGCAAAAGCTAAACAGTGCATGATCATATTAACATATCAGGTCCTTAATAGAACACGACTCTCATCAAAATCCACCAGAAAGACTCAATATTGTACCAGTTCCCCTGCTTTGTGCATGTTCATACCAAGGGTGTTTTCAATATCCTGTGTCCAAACTTGCACTTGTCAGCACTGCCTTTTCTTCCAGCAACTATGCATTCTATTACAGTTATGTCTAAGCTGCTGTGATATTTATTATGGCCAAAGTATACCAGTTTCTAAGTTTATCTTGTAGAATGTCAGTATTTATCTTGTTCTTGGTCCACAGTATTCTATGAATTGTTCTGTAACATGTAAGTTCAAAAGCCTTGATTTTCTTCTTTAGTGATTGTGACATGGTCTATGGCTCACATGTGTATGTTACCACAGGGGAAAAGCATGTTCTACGAATGTTGACTGTGTTGTGTCATAGGATCTTAATACTATCTAACCTCTGCACTGCTATGGCCAGTCTATGCCTGACTTCTTTTGAAGTCTCCGTTGCTGTTATTTATGGAGCCAGTTTGTGGCATTTTCACTTTCTTCATTGCTGACTGTATTTTTTTTATTTTATTGACATATAGTTTTGTCTCTGGACATTAATTTTTTCTTCAGTTCAGAAAAATATTTTGATCTTCACTGTGCCTTTTGACAGACAGGATTAACTGTTTTAATCCTTAAGAAAGGAAGACCATATCATCTGCATATCTCAGTTCTGAAATTGGATTTCTACCAAATATGTATGAATCTAAATTGTCACAAGTCTCACAATTTTCTGTCATTTCTCATTACATTTTCTGCGTAGAAGTTGAACAGGTATGTGGAGAGAAAGCCATCCTGTCTTACTCCCATTTGCACATCAAACCTGTTTGAAGCTTCACCAGCTACTCTGACAGCTGTTTGTTGTTCATGATTTAATATTTAAATTCAGTGAATTAAATGTGTTGGAAATTCTAAATCTCTCATCTTGTTCCAGAATTTCTTATGTTGAATACAGTTGAAGGCTTTACTGTAGTCTATGAAACGAGAATGAAAATCCAGACTGTATTCTTTGTATTCCTCAAAGATGTTTCTCATTTTGAAGATATAGTTCCTGGTCCTCTGCTCCATCTGAAACCTGGCTATACTTTTTTGTAATTAATATTCTAATTTCTTTTTAATCCTCCTCATGATGATTCGCAAGAAGTGACGTATTAGTGCAATGGTACAATAGTTGGTGTCCAATTTGAAATTACCTTTCTTTGGACGAGAGATGGGTTTTCCCCCATGCACTGGGCAAAACAACGTTTTTCCAGATATTCACATGCATAATGCATGATAAATACGGATGCCGGTTTCTCCTCCTGTCTGGATTAGGTCCATTGGTATATCGTCACAGTCTGGTGACATCTTTTTCTTCAGACTTTGTGCTGCTGATAGTAGTTCCTCTATGATTCTAGTTTTCTCTCTCAACTTGCAGGTATATTATTTGAGTTCATTGTCATATATTCATACATTTCCCCCACAGTACTCCTTCCTTCATATTAAAATATATTTACTTTCTGTTAAAGTATTGTCAATTCTATCATTTATTACTTGTAATATTGGTCCAAATTTGCCTGTTAATGTTCCAATTTTCATGAAATGTCTCCATCTTTTCCTTGGAACTGAAAATATTCTATTCTAAGTGCTCATTACAAACTGTTTCTTCTCCTCTTTGATCAGTATCGTTTATGAAAATTAATCTAAAGATGCTCACTATATTACAGTTTAATAATTTAGTTTTTTAAACTGCCTTTACTCACCACAAATACATCTCCATCGACCCCTGTCACCAACAAGAGAGCTAGGAGATTCAACACAGCCAACATGAAGACATCCATGACATGTCATTAGGGGTATATACCCTGACCAGTTTGAGAACCTGTTAGAAGATCACCAAGATGAAAGCACATTTTAAACTTGTGTGCAAATTAATATGTTATTTACTACCACAACTGGCGGTATACCTACCTACTGCCATGTCTTGGATAGGTTCCATAAGTGTGGTAGAGGAAGGGGAAAATGTCATATGGATGTGAAATGTTCATCTCATCTCATATCTTGTTCCTCTTGTACCTTGCGGTGTCTAGGTGAATGGCAAGTTATTTACCTCACTGCCTTTCTTTCAACAATTCCCAGAAAATTATGAACCAGGCAAACATTGTATGAAACTGGGTCACACCCTGAGTCAAGCTGGTGGTAAAATATAATCCTGTCACTGCTGGTGGTAAGCAAGCACACCAACCACTATACTACCACATATCTGGAGCAAGGATGTTCTAGACAGAAACCACTATACTACCACATGGTGTATGACACAGTGTAGTAGTAAGGTATATCTGCAGTAGGGTATATCTGGAGCAAGATTTTTCTAGACAGAAACCACTATACTACCACATAGTGTAGTAGCAGGGTATATCTGAAGCAAGGTATTTCTAGACAGAAACCACTATACTACCACATAGTGTAGTAGCAGGGTATATCTGGAGCAAGGTTTTTCTAGACAGAAACCACGATACTACCACATAGTGTAGTAGCAGGGCATATCTGGAGCAAGGTTTTTATAGACAGAAACCACTATACTACCACATAGTGTAGTTGCAGGGTATATCTGGAGCAAGGTTTTTCTAGACAGAAACCACCATACTACCACTTAGTGTAGTAGCAGGGTATATCTGGAGCAAGGTTTTTCTAGACAGAAACCACTATACTACCACATAGTGTAGTAGCAGGGTATATCTGAAGCAAGGTTTTTCTAGACAGAAACCACTATACTACCACATAGTGAAGTAGTAGGGTATATCTGAAGCAAGGAGTTTCTAGATAAAATTTGACAAGGAACTATCAACAGCGCAGGATCTTCATGAAGTCAGCAGTGACAGACATCAGGTCATCTTAAGTATTCAAGCATTAACAAACATGGGGAATTCTAGTGCAGTGAGCCAGGAGTGGTTTGTTTGTTTGTGTGTTGTTGTTTTGTGTGTACCTGATGAAGAATAGCAAAGAATATTTAAAAAGATACAATGTTCTCCAACCCCTCTCTTTCATAATGTGATAAAACAATAAACCCCTGTGTCATGTCTCCACCGTACAGTGGTAGAGGGGTTTGAATATTTCAATGACCACAAGAGCCATGACAATGATAGCGCAGCTACTGATAGGGTCTCCCATGCCAGACAGGTTACGGGATAAGAAGCAGACAAAGAAAGACACAAACCTGCTCCCTTGTAACTAGTCTGGAAAGAGTCAAAGGTTAGAAAAACCAAACCTGGAAAAATGTGTGTCAAAGTCGGATATACTGGGCCATTGGCTTAACAAAACATTGCAGTGCAGTTCACTTTATGATGTCACAAAAAATGACAATCATGCATCATCAATCTATCATGAAGGATGCCTTTGTGAGCTTCCTCCTGTATCACTTGATCGCTAATATGCTTAGTCACTCATGGGATACTAAGCATTCTTCACTGTAACAACCAGAATGACTGATGTTGTTAGAGACAAAAGACAACAGAGGGAGAGGCTGCTGGATGGTTGGTGGTGCGGCAGACAAAAGTAGCCAATTGTGAAACTTATCAAGGACTTTCAGAAATGGTTTGTTAGAAGTGATATTGCCATCTATGCTGGCTGCCGTGAAACACACGCAGGCAAAACATGAAAAACAGCACATATTTACTTTACTGACATTTAAAAGAAAGAGAAATACATCATTATTCTAACATACCTATTATTATGAAATCCAACCATAGTAAAAAAGAACACATTTAAAAAACATTTAGAAGAAAGAGAAATACATCATTATTCTAACATACCTATTATTATGAAATCCGACTAAACATATACCATTTACAACGAATACCATGAATACATCAATACCATTCTGTGTGCTGTGTTTTGATCTCGATCTTAAGCACTCCAATAACAGTTAAAAATAAAACTGATAACAGAATCATCTTCCTACCCCAAATCCTTCCACACACACAATGATGTCGTATCAACCACGATTATTGATAACAATACTGCGTACAAACAATCCTGGATCACTTACCCACACAAGAAGATTACAAACAACAAATTGGCTCTACACCAGTTTATCAGGTGCCTGACTGCAACACATAATAAATCAAGCCAAGTCATTCAGCTATGACTGTCAATTACAGAAATCTATTATGCTCAGCCGAATGTACTTTTTCTTTCAGCATTAAACAATCTCAAATTACAATTTCTCCCCCGATGTGTCTCCACCTTGACGTGGTGGGGGAGCTTGCGTGTCCCATCGACCCCATTTGCTTGCCGATGGATGAAAAACTACATATCGGACAGCTTATGGGATAGGGACCAGACTAAGAGAGACACAACCTGCTGCTCTGCAGGTATAGACTGAGGATAACAGTCAAAAGTTTAAAAGGTGCACGAAGGCAGACGTTTTTGGTCCGGACAAAACTCTTAAGGCTCCCTGTCGAGGGCTGTGGCTGAACGCCTCTAAGCCATAAACCCTAGGATCTGAGAGCCAGGCCGATACCAGTCTACCGGAAACTCTTAAGGTTCACTGTCGAGGGCTGTGGCTGAACGCCTCTAAGCCACAAACCCTCGGATCTGAGAGCCAGGCCGATACCCGTCTACCGGAAAATAGAAACATGATACTGAGCAAGCTACATGCTCAGGTCTGATATATGTCCGAAGGCTCTCAGCTGTGGGATATGAGAGATTCCCGGAAGAAGGGGCCTGGCCGTTTCCCGTTCACTGCTGCACAAAGGTAAGGTGCTGAGCCGGCAGCACATGTAGCCTACCTCGTGAGCGAGTACAAAAAAGTCAAAAAAGTGCCCCAGTCAAAGGGTTAGGAAACTGTCTGTATCTAACTCATAGAGAGTGTAGACAAAAGTGGAAGAATGTCTCATCAACGCGAAATGGAACGCACGGCGAGCGAACCTATTGCGTGGTCTGAAGTCACAAGCAAAAGCTTACCGAGTGGATGTCACTCGCAGTCTGACCGCTCCTGGTGTGTGATTGAGCGATCAGTGGCAAGTGGGATGCCCAACACATGGAAGTGAGGAACTAAAGCAGCCATGAGCAGGACGTGGAAACTCCTTGGGTGAGCCCAGTCTCAGAGCAATATGTGCCGGCTCTGCAATTATGGAAGCCTCCTTGGATAGCGAGATAATGCCCATGGTCTGCCCCTGCCTTCCCTTGAGGGCAGACCACGATATCGTTGATCGTTCTATCTTGACCAGCTGAGATGTGGGTGACATTACAACAGTCTAACGTGTCTCGAAACCAGAGGAAGGCTAACCTCACTAAAAAATGCCCGCCGGAAGTCGGAAGTGTCGTCCTACGGGTGGCAAACTAAAAATTGACACTACGCATTTACGTCCGAGTGAAATGTCTCGTCCGAATGTCTCCCGTGCTAGGAACAGCTCTGACTACCTAGTTTCCGAATGCCGCTCTTGTTCGGAACAGCTCTGACTAGGTAGTTTTCCGAATGTCTGTCGTGCCTGGAACAGCTCTGACGGGCGCAACGACAAGCACATGTGCGAAAACTCGCTGAGTGAATACCTTCTGCAGACCTGTCTGGTTTGTGCGGGAACGGCCCGGGGCGAACGAAAAGCCCAATATATTGAAGTGAGGAATTAAAGCAGCCATGAGCATGACGTGACCATTCCCTCGGTGAGCCCAGTATCAGGGCGCTATGTGTCGGCCCTGCAACTATGGAAGCAACCTAGGATGGCGGAAAATGCTATGGACTGTGCCTTCCTTCTCTTGAGGGATGACCGAAGTCCTCGACTGTTCGAACTTGACCAGCTGGGATGTGGACGGTACCACAAAAGTGAGAGTCTCCCAGGATTGCTAACCTGGTCAAAAGTGCACGCGAAAGCCGGATGTGTGACCTAAGGGTTTTCAACCCAAGGGTGCCTAACGCACACCGCAATCACATCTGAAAAAACACTCCGGATAAACGAAAAGAAGAAGAAGAAGAAATTACAATTTGAAAGTTACTCCTTTAAAATAGAATGCTTCTGTAAATATGTCTTGTTACTAATTCGGATTATTCTTCCATACCTACCACTTAATTACTAGTCTTTCTTTCTACATAACCTTCGAATACATTTCCACACCAACCCATTGAAATCTCTTTCTTCTTAAATAACCTCTGATTATATGTCCATACCAACCCAATGAAATTTCTTTCTTCATAAACAACCTCCGATTATATTTCCATACCAACCCATTAAAATCTCTGCCTTTCTAAACAACCTCTTATTATATGTCCATACACAACAACTCATTGAAATCTCTGTCTTTCTAAACAATCTCTAATTATATTTCTATACCAACCCATTGAAATCTCTGTCTTTCTAAAAAGAAAACTGATTATATATCAACACCAACTCATTTAAATCTCACTTCCTAAACAACTTCTGATTATATGTCCATACCAACAAATTGAAATCACAGTCTTTCTAAACAACCTCTGATTATATGTCCATACCAACAAATTGAAATCTCTGCCTTTCTAAACAACTTTTGATTATATTTCCATATCAATCCACTGAAATCTCGTATGATTTATGTGAGTCGGTTGAGGGCCTATGTTTCATTGGGGGATAAAAGAGTAAAGAAGAAGAGGAGCCACAGGTACAACAAATAACCATCATCCAGTGCCTTGTCGACTGGTGTAAGTGACCAGCCTTCTCCACATCATGTGATCTCCATTAGCATGTATCAGTCTAGCATGTATCAGTCTGTGTGCGGACATCTTGCTGCCATGACAAAAGGCCGTCGAGAATCTTCTCCCTCTTTCCACAAATCTCTTCAGTTATCACAACATGCTCAAGTTTTTCTCTTCTCATAAAGAACAAATGATGACTGCCACTTACTGATGTTTGTGATAAGCTTTCCTTGTATTGTAGCCGCTTTCAAAACATTTCGATTTTAATAACTTTCTAATTTTACTATTCTCAAGTTTTCTCAATGTACCTCCAAACCAGTACCAGATTTTTTTTCATCACCTCTGGATTCACTGGTATTTTCTTTAGACTTGTTCATAGTTGGCTGGATCTTGCATCTTTAGACCCAACCTTCCCTTGCCTCCTCAACATGCATAGTATTTTGCAGTGTTTCTATTTTTTTCTTCCCTTATGGGCCTCGTTAATCCCCCCCCCCCCTCTTCCATTCCCAAATGAAATAATACTCAAGTACACAACTCTACAATGAATCCTACAGCACAAAATTTGTTTTCTCTCAAAACCCAAACCACCCACCCACCCACACACACACACAAAATATATGCTAAAAACAATACATAAATTTGTACATAAATTTCAAAATTACAAGAAATTCTCAAACATACAAGTCTAACAAACAACAAGAAAGATTAACTAACACCTGTATCAAAACAAACACACAAATATAAAGACACACAGGTCAGAAACAAATCACAAATAGACAAATCAATTGATGACATCTCAGTTTCAACTTTCACACAAAACCCAGGATGAACAAATGAAAATGACAAAAACAAAAACACTGCACAAATACAAAGAAAACAAAACCAAAACACTACCCTTCCTGGCTTAACTCCTAGAGCAGACCACGAGTAGTGATTTCACAACCCTCGTGATCCACATTAACTTTATCTTTCCTTATGCTGCTGCAGCATGTATCAATTTTGTGCTTTTTATGTACTGAGGTGTATTCAATATCCCCAAGTGTCACTTGTATCATGTGGCTGCCAGAGTGACAATTATCTGCACATGAAAGGTCAGTCACATGATGAGGAAATATATATATATAATATATATATGGATGTAAATACTACAAGGGGGGCAGGGAGCGGTGCAGGAAGCAAAACAAACTACCCTTTTGATTTTGTTTTCTTTTAAACCATCCTCACAATTAAACCACTGTACATCATTTTTATAATCTTGATGCTTTGACACAATATCAGAAGTCCATGCAGGGATAAACACAAAGAAGAGGAGATAATAAGTTATTAAGGAAAGGGAGGGAAGAAAGGAAGAAATAGTAAGAATAAATGAAAACAAAAAGGACAGAAAGATACAAAAAGAGAAACAACAACAACAAAAAGAATGAAAAAGCAACAAAGAGAAAAAGGAAAGAAGAAAGTGAAAATATAAAACACACACAAATAAAAACGAAAAAGGAAAGAAGAAAGTCAGAAGATAAAATACAAACACATAAAAACAAAAAAGGACAAAAAGAAAGAAATTAAAAACAATGTAAGAATGGATAACAGAAGAAAGACACAGAATGAGTAATAATAGCATATTTATAGACTTCACGCTTTGACACAATACTAGAAGTTTGCGCTGGTATAAACACAATGAAGAAGATATAGTAAGTTGTTAAAGGAAAGGGAGGGAAGGAAGGAAGAAATAGAAAGAATGAATGAAAAGAAAAAGAACATAGAGATACATAAAGAGAAACCACAAGAATGAAAAAGCAACAAAGAGAAACAAGAAAGAAGAAAGTGAGAAGATAAAACACAAGCACATAAAAACAAACAAGGACCAAAAAGACAGAAACTGAAAACAATGTAAGAATAGATGACAGGAGAAAGACAAAGAGAGTAATAACACTTAAAAGAAAAAGTTACAAAAAGGAAAAATGACACAGTCTGTGAAAGTAACAATCTTCAGACTTCCAGTGTAACATAGACTATGAAAGTTACAGTCTCCCGCGTAACATAGTCTATGAAAGAACAGCCTGCAGTGTAACACAGTCTGAAACTAACAGCCTCCATCTAATCTTCTGTAACAAATCTGAAACCTTTTAAAACAAAAGTGAATTTATTTATCTGTTTTCTATGACAGTAACAGTTTCCAATGTAACATTCTATGAAAGTATCAATTCTCGTATAACATATACTATGAAAGTAACAGTTATGAGAAGAAATGAATTGGAGAACTTGGTGACGACTGGCAAGATCGAAGGGAAGAGACCAAGGGGAAGACCGAGAAGTAAATACCTGGATGGCTTGGCCATGTGGCATGGTCGAGACAGGAACACAGAGCTGATCCACAACTCCGGTGATCGAGTGACATGGCAGTACATGACCGCCCACGCTTATTGGCATGGCACATGATGGATGGATGGAATAGTTTCCAATAATAAGTCTCCAGTAACAAAGTTAAGTTAGTGTCGTGTCCTCCTTTACAGTGTCGTCCCTGGAGTGAAGAGAGTCGACACTCACATTATAATATTTTTTTTCCCTCTCAATATTCTGGAGAATCCACCAGCTTCCGTCCAACACACTCCATCAGCCTATGGACACCTTTTCCTATCACTCTCTCACTGTCGTACTATGCCCCCTCTCATACTTCCCAACGCAACATACTCAACAACTCTTGCTTCTAGAAATTAATAAAGATTAATTTATTAAAAGAAAAGTGTAACGTGTATGAGACGTGTATGCGAAGAAAATGTGTGACGTGTTCTATAAAGTGTGTAGAATCGGACTCTCAGACCACAACCCAGTCAGCTAATCCCAGCAAGGATAGACCACAGCACGTTACGTCAGAACATGTACATCTCACCCAGTGCCGAAACCATCTTGCCGGATACTGATTTGCCTCTGTAGACCTCTGGTAATCCCATTTCATGATCATCCGAAATAGACACCGGTGGTATTAACAGTTAATCATGGACCGGTTGCACCCTACACAATGTCCGTTCCTATCGTTCCTTAAAAAAAACTGCACAAGTCCTTTGTAGTGTGTACACAGTCATTAATGTTAATTGTTAATGTGATTGATCCTCACTCGTGTCTATCTAGCCTCACGTATCATGTCTTGTGTTCTATTACACGAGATTATATCACACTAGGTAACTATTATACTTAATGTTCTCGGTTAGTTACTACTGTCTGATGCTGTGTGGTGCATCAGTAATCATCACTCTCTTTGGTGAATCAACTTCCTTCTAGCTTTAGTTACGTTCTGTATGCAACTTTATTGATTGTTGAACTGGTGTTCTTCCGAATGGGATTTGATTCTTTCCCAAAAACTTGTTGAGTTTCCTTGGATCTGGTAGGGATCCTAGGATAGAAACAACACATCTGGTGATAGTACTAGTCACTGATCCTTTCGGCTGAGTGTAAGCCTATCGCCTTGCTTAATGATCTTTAGCTAACTAGACTTAGTCATAGAGCAGATTAGCTACCCACCTAGAGCCGAATCAGGCTATGACAACGAAAGACCCATACAGAGTGCAAAACCCCAGCGGGCAAGTTCCCCGTCTCCAAATTATCCATCAGTACTCTATTCTTAACTAGCAGAGCTAATATCACTATTCTACTCTAACTAGTTTCCACTAACAGTGCTAATCATCACACTATAGTTTAATAAGGCCACAGTCTATATTAATTTGAACGAATATATTATAATAGGTTATACCTTACAGCACTGCAGTTTACTCTAAATTACATCTAATGGTAGCCATACAGGCTCGTGTAAACTAAATCAAATATCTCCTTCACACGTTAGATGTTCTAACTGCTGCAGTGACAAGCATGTCTGCCTAAATCCACATTTTCAAGTTCCCCTAGTTGGTCCCAACTCGGGTTTATATGGCAAACTACCAAAGTTGGCCACGTGACGTTATCCTTTATGCCCCCACACAGGTGGCACATTGGCAGATCATCTCCTGTCAGGGATCCATCCCCCCTCTGGCTCCCTCAATGTTAGATTTGTCATCACTGGTTTAGACATCCAAAACAATCTAGAGAGTTACTGTCGAGTTCCAACAAAGAGTTTCGATACCAAGCTGCCAATCATGGTTTTCCAAACAAGCTTACATTGTGCACGTGATGTTGTTCATGTCCGGCAGGTGTTCCACTGTTTTCAATAACAAGCCCTCAACTTTCTGTCATGTGGTGACAGTTAAAACCTCCATTCCGTCTGATGTCCGGAACTATAGATGACAAACGGAACCATTCCATATCCTGAGCGGGCAATTATATGTGATTTTAACTGTTATGAACTGCCAACGCGTTGTATCCCTTCCTTCTCACTCACCACCAAATGTGTATATGGGCTGACCCGATGTAACCCGTGCAGCTGTGTTTACTCTGTTAGTACGACTGTTGTGGCCTAGAAAATATACACCAAGCAAACGTCGGTATTATTATCTGGTTAACTCATGGCGATCTCGTGACATAGGCCCCCTCTTAAGAGAGTAGTCCATCTCACTCTTCTTCACCATGAGTTAAATCCAGATGATTCATTCATCTTCTTCAGGAGCTGGGTGTCTTGACAAGAAATCCGCTCCAACATTTTCCTTCCCAGGAATGTACTCTACTGTGAAATTATAAGGTTGAAGTAACAACGACCACCGCATCAAACGGGCGTTGAGCTTCTGAGAAGTAGCCAGGAACATCAGGGGTTGATGATCCGATTGGACCCGAAACTTAACTCCATACAAATATGGCTGGAATTTTTGCACTGCCCATACGAGGGACAAGCACTCTCGATGGTTGAATAATTCCTCTCCGCCTGTAGAAGTTTCTTACTTGCGTATGCCACAGGTTTCAAAACCGAAGCATCGTCTTTTCCTTCCTGTAACAAAGCGGCTCCAATTCCAATCGCACTCGCATCTGTTCTCAACACAAATTGTTTGGAAAGGTCAGGGAGCTGTAATACAGGTTTGCTGACCAAGGCCTCCTTTAACTGACTATAGGCATTCTCACATTCTGGTGTCCAAATGATTTGATCCGGGAATCCCTTTTTCAAGGTTTCCGTCAACGGAGCTCCCAGTTCAGTGAAATGTGGGATAAATTTGTGGTAGAACCCACACAACGAGAGAAAAGATCGCACATCCTTCTTCGTTTTTGGCCTTGGTGCATTTCTGATTTTCTCCAGGTTCTTCTCTTCTGGGACAATGTGTCCTGGAGTGATGGTGTGACCTAGAAATTCCAGAGTCTGGTAACCAATCATGCACTTGGTTGGACGAGCAGTAAGCCCTGCTTCCTTGAGCCTATTAAACACTCTCTCCAAGGATTGTAAGTGGTCATCCAAGCTGTCACTGGAAATCAGAATATCATCCATGAATGAGATGATGGACGGATCCTGTAACGGATCTAGTAAAGTCCTCATCATGCGTGTAAACACACTAGGTGCATTGCTGAGTCCAAAGGGCATGACCTTGAATTCGTAGTGTCCACTGGGTGTACTGAAAGCTAACAGTGGTCGAATCTCCGGTTTGACTGGTATCTGATAGTACCCCCGACTCAGATCCACCTTTGAAAAGTACCGAGCCTTATGGAGCCTAGCGAATAACTGAGTTGGATTCGGCAAAGGTTCCACCTGAAACTGTGTATGACTGTTCAGAAGTCGGTAATCTATACACAACCTGTGTTCTCCACTTGGTTTGCGTAACAAAACTACCCCCGCATTGTATGGGGATGTGGATGGTGCAATCACGTCATCCTCCAGCAGTTTTTGTATTTCCTCCTCCAGGGCCTTTTCTTTAGAGACTGGCACTGGGTAAACCTTTTGGCGAACAGGCTCCTGTGTGGTCAAAGTCATCTCGAACTCAACCAACCTCGTTCGTCCTGGTTTATCAGTCAGTATCTCCTTATGAGACTTGAGAACCTGGGTTATCCTTTCCCTCTCCTGGGAGGTCAGATCAGGGTTCACTTGCACATCCCTATAGGTTTCCTGGTGTACCAGGGGATATTCCCTGCCCTCGCTGGTTCCCACTTCTGTCTCCACTGCAACTACCATTGCCATGAGGTGAGCTGCCTTGTCTCCGGGTCTCTCTTCGTATTTCCGCAAGAGATTGATATGGAAAATCTTCGACTTTCCCCGGATCTGGATCTGATAGTTGGTTCTGGATATTACCCTTTCCACGGGAAATGGTCCTTGCCAACCTATCTCCAGTTTGTTGTTTCCCGTTGGGAGTAGCAACAAGACTTTATCTCCCACCTCTAGAGATCTTTCTTTAGACCTACGGTTGTAGTAATCCGCATGTCTTTTCCTGGCCTTTTTCAAGTTTTGATTTGCCAGAGTCCATCCCTTGTGAAGTTTTTCTTTCAGTTCCTCCACGTATTTATAGGATGAGATCACTTCTTCTGACGTCCCCTCTTCAGTCCAACTCCTCAACATGGCTTCCAACGGTCCTTTGATTGGACGACCAAACAGCAACGTAGCGGGTGGTAGTCCTGTTGAGCCATGAGGAACTTCCCGATAGGCAACGAGTGCTGCTGGGATATATTCATCCCACCTATCAGGTTTTTCCTGCGCTAGTTTCCTGAGCATTGTCATCAACGTGCCGTTGAAACGCTCTACTTGTCCATTGGCTTGAGGGTGGTAAGGGCTGGTATGCATGTGGTTAGAGTGAAACACCCTAAATACCTCCTCCATGAGTTTTCCACAAAACTGAGATCCATTGTCCGTCAGAATTTGATCCGGAAAGCCTAATCTGGTAAAGGCCTCCATCAGTGCGTCCGCCACTCTTTTCGAGTCAATCGTGGTCAACGGTATAGCCTCACCCCACATTGTACAGCAATCCACCATTGTGAGTATATACATGTTCCTCTTCCTAGTCCTGGGAAGTGGACCCACGATATCGATGGCTACCCTCTCGAAAGGAGAGTTCATGATGGGCATCTCACCCAACACCACCGGTGCTGTCCAGTGTTTCGGTGCCACCCTCTGGCACTCAGGGCATGACTTCACATACCAACGCACATCATCTGTCATTCCCGGCCAATAGTAGTGGCAGGAAATCCGCTGCATGGTGGCGGCAATACCCATGTGTCCACTAAAGGAGATGGTATGCCCCATATGAAGAATCTGGGACCGGTGAGCTTTCGGGACGACCAACTGACCGTATAGGTTGTCTCCCCTTCCTGCTCTCCTGTAGAGTATCCTATTCTTCATGTAGTACTGCCCCCGTCCTGGTGGATCAGCACTTTTCTGCAGCTTTCTGTAGCAAGGACGTAAAGTATCATCCTCACTCTGGGCAGTTCGTAGCTCCCCCGGCATTGGGTTAGTCACAATTGCGTCTGCCTCTTCCGTTTTCGTCTGAGAGCGAGTCTGCATTGCTCCCATATGGATTGGCTCCCTGGGCATTCCCAGAAAGACATACCGGCAACCTAGGATGACTGGAAAAATGGGATCGGTCAATACAGCGGCCTTGATGGTGCCGGTGACGTACCTTGAGCGAATCTCCACATTAGCAATGGGCAACTTCATGGTTACAGCACTCTTCTGTGCAGGCTGTATATCCAAGGTTTCACCTGTGAATTGTTCTGGATGTACCAGATCCGCAGAAATCACGGCCTCCCCGTCCAGTCCTGTGTCGTATAAACACTCCACTTGACGACCGTTAACCTCTACCAATTCCACTACAGGTGGTTTTTCCTGGTCTGGAGTCTCTTCCTCGGCCTCGACCTGTTTGGTGGGCTCCACCTTAGGTTTTCCTGAGCACACGACGAATTGAGTGTCTCCTGACTTTCCCCTGCAGTCAATAGCATTGTGCGTGTTTGACTTGCATTGGTTGCACCATTTCCCTGTCCTAGATTTTCTAGTGCCAGACTTGAGTGAGCTCTCCTGGTGGCGAGCTTCCCTGTTGACCTTGGCATTTTCCGTGACAACCTCCTTGGAAGTCACTTGACATGCTGCAAAGTGAGGGTTCTTAGCCTTCGATTTGCAGTCCCTCGTATTGTGAGAGGGTGACTTACAAATTGAACACCACTTCTCCGACCACGGTCGTTTAGGTGTAGAGCTTGAAGTGCTCTTGCTTCCCTCCTTCTTCTTCTCTGAACTATCCTCTGATTTTTGCCCGTAAGGTTCCCACTTTTTGGTTCCTGAGTTTTTGTCTTTCTTCTTGTCATGTTTCTCTTGACTTTTGGTGTTGGTGGAAAGGGTTTCCCCTGCCTCCCCATGTACCTCGACGAACCGTTCTGCTAATTTAGTCACGAGGTCAATACGTTCTGCTCCTTGTTCTCCCAGGAACGTCCTGAGAGGTTTAGACATTTGCTTCTTCAGCTGGTCGACCACCATGAGCTCTTCCAGACTCTCATAGTCATGTGCGAACCCAGCCAAATCCATCCACTTATGGAGATAAGATTTTAGACGCAAACTGTAGGCTGCAAACAACTCCCCCGGTTCTCGTTTCGCTGCTCGAAATTTTTTCCGGTAGGTATGTGACGTAACCTCGAATCGTTTCAGCAGAGCCGTCTTTAACTCGTCATAATTGTTCTCATGTCCTGGTGGCAGGCGAGTATAAACCTCGTATCCGGTCCCGCGTAATCCCTGGGATAGCTTAAGATTCCATTTGTTATGCTCCAGACCCATAGCAACTGACATAGCCTCGAAGCGTTGAAGGTACTGGTCAATCTTCTCTTTGTCCTCCTCGTAGACCGCCAAAGGAAACTTCATAGCATGGTACCCATGTCCACCTACTGGTGTTGATCCTGGGATGGAGGAACCTCCAACTGCTCCCTCAGTTTCTCCATTAGATTGACTCTTCAACTCGAGTTCCCTCATCCGGTACTCGTGCTCCCTTTTCTGTGCTTCCTGTTCAGCTGCTAATTTCCTAGCTGCTTGCTCAGCTTCAAATTTCTTAGCTGCTTGATCAGCTTCCAATTTCTTAGCTGCTTGCTCAGCTTCCAATTTCTTAGCGTGCTTGCTCAGCTTCCAATTTCTTAGCTGCTTGTTCCAACTCCATCCTTCTCAATTCCAGCTCGGCCTTTCGATCTTCCCGTTCTGCTTGACGATACTCTCTCTCCACTTCCTGTATGTAATCCGTTAGAGCAGAACCCCCCAATCCCATTTCTTCCCCCTTTGCCTTTAATTCTGCTGTGCTAAGTTTAGGGGTGGCCATTATACAGAGAGGTAAGCTAGCAGGTCTAGTACAATATAACTGCAAATTACTATACAGATATATGAACAAGTACTATAAATCTAGATATTACCATGCACAGCACATTCACTCAGTGACAAGAGTAGAATCAGGACCACAGACCTATGCAGACGTGTGAATTGTGAACAGGTAAGATTTTTGTCCTAACCCCTATCCACATTCACTCTAGCTGGATTCTCCAATATGATATCTCCCTCTTATAACTAAGGATCCCGTGTCAAAAGACCCCGTTGTCAGAAGATCCCACTGTCAAAGGTTCCTGCTTGCAGGAGATCTCGCTGTCCAAGGATTCCGTTTACGGGAGATCCCTCTGTCCAAGGATCACGTTTACGAGAGATCCCGCTGTCCAAGGATTCCGTTTACGAGAGATCCCGTTGTCCAAAGATCCCGGACGAGCCCCCAATAATGTCATGTCCTCCTTTACAGTGTCGTCCCTGGAGTGAAGAGAGTCGACACTCACATTATATTTTTTTCCCTCTCAATATTCTGGAGAATCCACCAGCTTTCGTCCAACACACTCCATCAGCCTATGGACACCTTTTCCTATCACTCTCTCACTGTCGTACTATGCCCCCTCTCATACTTCCCAACGCAACATATTCAACAACTCTTGCTTCTAGAAATTAATAAAGATTAATTTATTAAAAGAAAAGTGTAACGTGTATGAGACGTGTATGCGAAGAAAATGTGTGACGTGTTCTATAAAGTGTGTAGAATCGGACTCTCAGACCACAACCAAGTCAGCTAATCCCAGCAAGGATAGACCACAGCACGTTACGTCAGAACATGTACATCTCACCCAGTGCCGAAACCATCTTGCCGGATACTGATTTGCCTCTGTAGACCTCTGGTAATCCCATTTCATGATCATCCGAAATAGACACCGGTGGTATTAACAGTTAATCATGGACCGGTTGCACCCTACACAATGTCCGTTCCTATCGTTCCTTAAAAAAAACTGCACAAGTCCTTTGTAGTGTGTACACAGTCATTAATGTTAATTGTTAATGTGATTGATCCTCACTCGTGTCTATCTAGCCTCACGTATCATGTCTTGTGTTCTATTACACGAGATTATATCACACTAGGTAACTATTATACTTAATGTTCTCGGTTAGTTACTACTGTCTGATGCTGTGTGGTGCATCAGTAATCATCACTCTCTTTGGTGAATCAACTTCCTTCTAGCTTTAGTTACGTTCTGTATGCAACTTTATTGATTGTTGAACTGGTGTTCTTCCGAATGGGATTTGATTCTTTCCCAAAAACTTGTTGAGTTTCCTTGGATCTGGTAGGGAACCTAGGATAGAAACAACACATCTGGTGATAGTACTAGTCACTGATCCTTTCGGCTGAGTGTAAGCCTATCGCCTTGCTTAATGATCTTTAGCTAACTAGACTTAGTCATAGAGCAGATTAGCTACCCACCTAGAGCCGAATCAGGCTATGACAACGAAAGACCCATACAGAGTGCAAAACCCCAGCGGGCAAGTTCCCCGTCTCCCAATTATCCATCAGTACTCTATTCTTAACTAGCAGAGCTAATATCACTATTCTACTCTAACTAGTTTCCACTAACAGTGCTAATCATCACACTATAGTTTAATAAGGCCACAGTCTATATTAATTTGAACGAATATATTATAATAGGTTATACCTTACAGCACTGCAGTTTACACTAAATTACATCTAATGGTAGCCATACAGGCTCGTGTAAACTAAATCAAATATCTCCTTCACACGTTAGATGTTCTAACTGCTGCAGTGACAAGCATGTCTGCCTAAATCCACATTTTCAAGTTCCCCTAGTTGGTCCCAACTCGGGTTTATATGGCAAACTACCAAAGTTGGCCATGTGACGTTATCCTTTATGCCCCCACACAGGTGGCACATTGGCAGATCATCTCCTGTCAGGGATCCATCCCCCCTCTGGCTCCCTCAATGTTAGATTTGTCATCACTGGTTTAGACATCCAAAACAATCTAGAGAGTTACTGTCGAGTTCCAACAAAGAGTTTCGATACCAAGCTGCCAATCATGGTTTTCCAAACAAGCTTACATTGTGCACATGACGTTGTTCATGTCCGGCAGGTGTTCCACTGTTTTCAATAACAAGCCCTCAACTTTCTGTCATGTGGTGACAGTTAAAACCTCCATTCCGTCTGATGTCCGGAACTATAGATGACAAACGGAACCATTCCATATCCTGAGCGGGCAATTATATGTGATTTTAACTGTTATGAACTGCCAACGCGTTGTATCCCTTCCTTCTCACTCACCACCAAATGTGTATATGGGCTGACCCGATGTAACCCATGCAGCTGTGTTTACTCTGTTAGTACGACTGTTGTGGCCTAGAAAATATACGCCAAGCAAACGTCGGTATTATTATCTGGTTAACTCATGGCGATCTCGTGACAGTTAGTTGCATGTATTTTATAAAAAGTTGCAATCAACCCAGCATATATTGGCTGCTTGTTATTTACTAGGTAATTTTAGTTCAGTAGTTTGCCAGTGTAACAAAGCCTAAGAAAGTAACACCCGTATAACATAGTCTATGAAAGTAACACCTATGTAACATAGTCTATGAAAGTAACAGCCTGTAGTGTTATGTAGCACAATCTACAAAATTAATAACCAGAAGTATAATAAAGCCAATAAAAGTGACAACCTGAAATGTAACAAAGCTTACAAAAGTAAAAGTCTTCTTGTAAACAGTGCTATATACTTCACATTTGTTGACACATTCTTTCTGTCTTCTTGTAAACAGTTCTTCTTCTTCTTCTGCGATCATCCGGAGTTGGGTTTTTTTTTTTTTTTCGGATGTGATTGCGTTGTGCCTGTTTACAGCAGAGCTGTGTTCTTGCGCCGTTAGGCCGACACATCCGACTTCTGCGGGCATTTGTTGACCGGGTTAACCTTCCCGGGGGTTTCTTAGGACGTTTGACTCACTGTTGTGGTGTTATCCCCCATCCCAGCTGGCCCATATAGAACAGCCAAAGATCCTGGTCAGCCCTCAAGGGAAGGCAGGGGCAGACCATGTCATTCCCCGCCATCCAAGGAGGCTTCCATACTTGCAGAGCCGATACATAGCGCTCTGGTACTGGGCTCACCCAAGGAATCGTCACGTCCTGCACATGGCTGCTTAGCCTCACTTCCGTATATTGGGCCTTCCGTTCACCATAGGCTGTTCTTCCGGAAACCAGAAGTATGCAGTCTGCAGATGACATCCACACAGTGAGCTTTCGATTCGGACTTTCCATGTAATGGATTTGCTAGCCAAGCAATATTCCATTTCGTGCCACTAGGACACTTTTCCACCTTTTATGAAGCCCACACAGCGACCTTTCGATTTGGACTTTCCACATAATGGATTTGCTATCCAAGCAATATTCCATTTCATGCCTCTGGGTCTTCATGAACCTTTAAATGTCAACCTGAATGTAGTTAAAGTAAGCTGCGGTCAACTTGAGCTTGTTGACATCTCCATAGAGCTTGTCCTCAAATGAAGCAGGTGTGGGCCAAAATATCTTTCTCTGTTCTGCATACGTTGGGCAATCCTGCAGCGAGTGTTTTGCTGTCATTTTTCCAGTTCTACAATTACATTCATCGGTATCTCCTATCTTTAGTTTATTGAACAAGTGGTATTTCAGCCTGTTATGTCCTGTGCGGAGTCTGAAGATTGCTACTTGTTCTCTTCGGTCGAGTTTGTAATATGCATCATCCTTCTGGTGGCCTGGATGCTCTGATTCCCATTTGGTTCTATAAGTGCTTTTTATCAACCTCTTTGCCTCATTATAGGTTATGTCTGTGTCAGGCTGTGGTAGTTGTCCGCCCTCTTTTGCCAGTCTGTCAGCCTCTTCATTTCCAGGTATACTACAATGTGATGGGATCCACTGTATTACAACTTTTTTGGATTTCTGGCATAGACCATGGAGTGCTGCTCTTAGGTCAGCTAGTTCTGTGCTGTTTTTGCTCTTCAGTATTGAGACAGCTGACTTTGCATCTGTAAAGATAGCTATTTGCGTGTCTTTATTTTCCTCCATCAAAAGCATTTCTGCTGCAGTTTTCAGAGCCTCTACCTCCGCTTTGAAGTTACTTGAAAACTTTCCAGTTGCCACTGAATGTGTTTTTTTCACTCCATTTTTTAAATTTAGGAGAATTCCTCCTCCTCCATTCTCTACTGAATTTTTGGCTGATCCATCTGTATATGCATGGGTCCAATTGCTGCTTGGGTAATGTTCTTTTATGTAGTTTAGGGTTATTTCTCTTCTTTCTGTTTCATGCTGAGTGTTCTTTTTCTCAATACCAGGAATGTTTTCTATCATCTCAGGCAGTTGCTGCTGTCTCCAAGCTGGGAACTTGTCTGCATTGTAAATGGGTCTGACTGTTGATATGTTAAGTATGGGATCTGCCCTAATCTTTCGTTTTGCAGTTTCTACAAAGTTGCTACGCTTCAGTCTTCCCTTTCCAAAACCACTAAACCTTTTATACATAGGGTGGTCTGTCAATCTTCTAAATTTTTCAGCTTGTTGCTGGGCTCTGCTATCTCTTCTATCCTGCATTGGTTGTAAACAAGTTATCTTTTCTAATTCATTAATAGGCGTTGTCTTCAGGCTTCCAGTTATGATTCGCATTCCTTGGTTTTGGACTCTACTTATTTTGTTAAAGTTTGACTTAGCTGCTGTTGCCCAAGCTGCAATGCCATATTCCAGTGCTGGCCTCACCCGTCCAGTATATAACTTCTTGAGAACTTTCTCATCTGCTCCCCACGTTGTACCAGCAAGCTTTTTCATGATTGCCATTCTTTGCCTTGCTCTTGTTCGATTTTTCTCAACCTGTGTCTTCCATGTCAGGCGACGATCAAAGGTGACTCCTAGATAGTTTGGATTTTCTTCATGGCGCAATATTTTTCCATTCAATACCAGCTTAGGTTGCTGAGTTTTAGTTGAGAGGGAGAACACTGTGCATGTTGTTTTCTCCTCACTTATCTTCACTAGCCATGATTTTGACCAGTCCTCTAGCGCTAATAGGGCTTGCTGTATTTTGCTGTTAGCTGTACTAATATATTCTTCAGATGTCCATATGGCTAGGTCATCTGCAAAGGATGATGTGTGTACTTTGGCTGGAAAATTTTCCGTGATGTCGTTTATATATGCTAGGAATAATGTTGGTGAAAGAACTCCTCCTTGGGGGACACCTTGCTCCAACAGCATCATTTTGCTGGTTTGTCCTTGTACTTTTGTCCTGGCAGTTCTGTTCTCAAGGTAGTGGCTGATCCATTTGTACATTTTCCCACAGACATGCATTTTTTGTAGTTTTACTTTCAGTCCTTCCTTCCATACTTTATCAAATGCTTTTTCTAAATCTATCCAGACCGCTAGTGTGTGCTTTTTCTCTTGGAAGGCATCCTCTATTTCCTGAGCTATATAGGTTATTTGATCTTCAGTGGATCTGTACTTTCTGAATCCTGCTTGGTGAGGTGTTAAGAGTTGGTTTTCTTCCAGATGCCATGTTAGCCTGCCATTGATAATGCGTTCCATTAATTTTCCTACACAGCTAAGAAGACTGATAGGTCGATAGCCATTTGGTTCTTCCAGGTCTTTTCCTTTCTTTGGGACTGGTATTAGTATAGCTTCCTTCCATGCCTGAGGGACTATTCCCCTCTTCCAGCTGTAATTTAGGACTGCTAGTAGTTTCTTTTTGCCTTAGTGCCTAGTCCTATTAGCATTTCATTTGTGATTCCATCCTTTCCTGGTGATGTCTTCTTTTTTAGGGTATTCATTGCCTGTTCCATTTCTTCCATTGTTAGATTTGCCATCATATATTCTGCTGCTGTCTCTGTATATCTATGATGTATCTGTTTATCTTTGATTGCATTCTTCTGTTCGGCTGTAATATCAATGTGGTTTGCACTGGCATAGTGTTCCATTAGTGCATTTGCAGCCTTTTTTCATGTAAGCAAGGCATTTCCTTGTTTAATTGTTATTTGTTTGTTTCTAGGTCCTTCATTGTTCATGGCTTTCACTAGTTTCCATAGTTTGTTTCCATCCCTGTCAAAATTCAGGTTTTCTGTTTTTTTCCTCCAACAATCTCTTGTTGTTTGATTTACTGTTCTTTTATATTTTGCTGAGATGGCTTTGAGAGAGATGTTCGCTTCAGTTGTTTGTTCTCTCTCTGCGGTCTTCCTAGCATCTTCAACTTTGTCCTCCAAAATTTGTAGTTCTTCAGTCCAGTATGGTTTGTAATTTTTCCTCGCTCCTCTTGGAATAGACTCAGTGGCCACCTGTATTATTGCTCTGTTTAGACTTTCCACCATTTGCTTCATGTTGCCATATCGTGTATTTATGTTTTCACAATATGTGTCTGTTAGTATGGCAAATCTGTCCCAATCTGCTCGTTTGTAATTCCAATGGGGCAAAGGCTTTTGCTCCTGTGGAACATACTCCATATTTATTACAAGCTTGATTGGTCTGTGGTCACTACCTGCTAATTGGTCAAGCACATGGCGATCGATTTTGTGGAGGATGTCTCCTGTGCAGAAAGCTAAGTCTGGAGTAGAAGTGGTAATCCATCTTCTGGAGTAAAAGCTCGGTGTGTCATCCGCTTTGTTGAGTAGATGGAGATTTGAGTCTATTTCCCAGTCCTCCACTTCATCTCCTCTTTTGTCAGTATCTGGGTATCCCCATCTTTCTGAACGGCTATTAAAGTCTCCGACAACAATGCAATTTGTGTCAGTTATTTCCATGTTTGAGAGTGTAAGATCCTTATCTGCCGGGCTATACAGATTGTAAATTCTTATTTTCACGTCCTTTATCATTATATCAACACCTATAATTTCCGTTTGGTTGTCAGAGATCACAGATACTTCGCTGCAAGGTATTGTATTTCGTGTAAGTATTAGAACTCCTCCTTTGTGTCCTTCGCGGTCGAAACGTGTGGCCTGATATCCCTTGACTGAAAATGTGCGATTGGCGTTGAGGTGTGTCTCTTGAATGCATGCCACATCTATTCTATCTTTATGAAGACGCTGTGTTAGGGAGGCTTTCTTGTTATAAACTCCTTCTGCATTCCATTGTAGTATGTTGAGTGTCCGGGGTGTTTGGTCAATAACTCTTAACCTACTCCTCTGTGCCTTGACTCCACAGCACAGGGGAAGGTGACCACCAGTAGTCATGGGTGGACCCCCTCGAGGCAGGGGGCCCGGCACTATCACCGCCTGATGGGACTTCACGGGATTAGCACCATAACGATTTATTTTCATCTGTGGCATCATGAAATGATAAAGTTACGTTGCACTTCTTTGTCAAGCCTGTGGCTCAGTACATCCGATTTCGACAAGCATTTGTTCGGGATGCTTTCCCTAGCCTTTGACTGTCCCCAGTCTACCTACAAGGCAGCAGGTTTGTGCGTCACTTCGTCTGGTCCCTCTCCCTTGACCTGTCCGACATGGGTGACCCTACCAGTAGCTGTGCTACCGCCGGCATAGCTCTTGGGGTCATTGGAACGCTCAAGCCCCTCTACCTCGTCAAGGTGGACGCACGGCAGAGGGGGTAAACAGTTCAACATTTCACATTTGAGACATTGTTACTATTTTCCGGGAAGCATCAAAAATAGATCAAAATTGTTGAGACATTAAATGTATACATTACTACTCCAATTATCCACCTACAGGGAGTGAAGATACCTGTGAATTATCAAGGCATGGAACGGAAGAAACAAAAGGTCACACTGTACCCCACCATGCATCATGTAAGAGATAACTAAGGAGGATTAACATGCGACTGACTACCTCACCTTATAGACAATTTAGCTGCAAGTTCAATCAACCATGAACAAGTCTATAAAGGACTTACGATGGATTGATTGAGGGCCTTTGCTCCACTGGGAGATGAGAGGTGGAGGAAGAGGGGCGAGGAGGAGGACGAGAAGATGGGATTGAAGCAATGAGTCTACCCCATGAAAATATAACATCCGGATTTTTTTTTCGGATGTGACTGCGTTGTGCCTGTTTACAGCAGAGCTGCGTTCTTGCGCCGTCAGGCCGACACATCCGACTTCTGCGGTAACAAGGTATAATTATCGACAATGAGGTCACATGAACTATCATCATTTTTTTTAATGACCTCTTATCATGCATAATTATCAGTAGGGAGAAATTATGGTTTTGGTGTTCGATGCACAAATTACGAGGTGACAAAATATATATCAGCAACATATTAGTCACACTGTGGCTCATGTTAGAACAGTTTGTATAACCACAAGTATTAGATCCTTTCTCTTTATATCTTCTTCTTCTTCTTTTGTTAACTTGAAATATGTCTATAATTGCAATGTTGTCTCTTGTATGAATGTAACTGTCTTTTTTAGTTCACTCAGCGGTCCATAGAGTTTATCTTCCACTGTCGTCTCTCTAGACCAGAATGTAGGCCTAGATATGTTATATTTTGGGCAGTCTTGGAGTATGTGTTCTGCTGTCTGCGACGCCAATCCACATGTGCACATGGCTGATTCACCAATCTTGAATTTTGCATACATGTGGTTGCGTATTCTATTGTGTCCTGTTCCGAGGTGCAGAATAATGACTTATTCTGGTCTGTCCATAACGTGGTAGTCGTCTTGAGCAGGATTTGATCATTCTTTTCTTTTGGTGGTATGTAACGGGCACATGAGGCTGTTCTTCTTTTGCGCCTTCCTTAGCCAATCGATCAGCTCTGTCATTTCCGGGTACTCCACAGTGGGTTGGTACCCACTGTCAGGGGGATACCAACTGTGGGCAGATCGGTGGTTTCTCTGCAGAGTCATTTGACCTGGTGCTTAAAATTACTGCTTTTCAACCGCCCCATAGCTAAGTTTTCAAATCTGTTCTTCACAGGGTGGCCTGGCAAGCGCTGAGGAACATTTCTGCTTGTATTGGCATTTTCGTATCACTGCGCTCTCTCAGTGCTTGTGTCCTCCCCATCTTCTCCATTTCCACTACAGGGGTTGATCTTATCCCTCCTGTGGTGACTCTGAGTGCTTGATTTTGTACCTTGTAGTGTGGTTTTTCATGATGAACACCACGCAGTTGACTCATATTCCAGGTGTGGTTGTATGCTCTGTTGATAAACTTTGCTAAGTATTTTCCCACTGGCTCCCCATGTGGTTCCATTTAGCTTTCTCAGGATGGCTATTTTCCTTCTCGCTTTTGCTACTGCTTTGTTGATGTGCTTTCTCCATGTCAGCCTGCCATCAAATGTTACTCCAAGGTATGTTGGTTCTTTATCTTCTCTTAGGGGTGTTCCATTTATCTGGATGATCCCTGCCTTTTGTTTTGAAGAGAGGGTAAATAGAGTGGTGCTGCACTTGTCAGTGTTTATGCTGACACACCATCTATTTGCTCATGCAACATATGTATCTACAGCTCTTTGTAGCGATCTGGTGGCCCCTGATGCATGTTCATTTGTGCTCCACATAACCAGATCATCAGCCTAAATTGCCGCTTTAATTCCATGTGGTAGATTAGCAACAAGATCATTGATGAAGATTAGAAAAAGTGTGGGGGACAAGACTCCACCCTGGGGAACACCATGGCGCAGTAATACTTTCTTGTTCTTGAGTCCGTCTATCTGTACTCGGGCTCTTCTGTTGTGCAAGTATGCTTTCACCCATTTGTACATTCTTCCATTGACTTTACAGTTTCTCAGTTTCTTCATCAGACCTTCTTTCCAGACTTTGTCAAAGGCTTTCTTCAGATCTATCCATGCCGCAAGCACCAGCTTCTTCTCTTGGAATGCATCCTCAATTTCTTGAGAAAGGTAGGTTGTCTAACCTTCCGTAGAGTAGCACTGCCTAAAGCCAGCCTGCTGTGGCACAAACATGTTTTCACTTTCAATGTACCGCAACCATGTCTGCCTTATCATGCATCAATACTCCACCAAGTTTTGCAGAGCCAGCAATCTGTCTGCCTGTTCATTCCCCAGCACACCAGCATGCCCTGGAGAAAAGATCCAGACGATGCTTGCCACCCGTGACTTCCGAAGCGAAACAAGCCACTCTGCACGAATCTTGCCTGTCCTCACCCTACTCAGCATGCTTTCTGAGTCAGTTACAATGATGATGTGTGTGTGTATAAGATTACAGTGACAACATGAACTTTATGTTTCATTCACTAATTTCCAAACTAAACACTTATGGTTTCCTAGGCAATATGTTTTTTTTTTTAATGTTTCAATAAACATAATATAACATTATTTGGTTCTGTTTATATTAATGGTTAGCCATTTTGAATATTAATGTGATTAAATGACAAAATATTTCAAAAATTGTTTACTAAATCATGTCTCATCCCGAACAAAATGATATATAGTTATGGTCTTTGTTCTGAAATAAAAAAGTTACATAGATGTATATGTTTAAAAAACAAACAGTGATTTGAGGGTCACACTTTGTCAAAGTGCTCAAACAGCATTTTCCTCTTTATTTATATTAAACTAGCTGACCCGGCCCGGCTTCGCCCAGTTCCTGGCGGGGATCTATCTGTCTGTCTGTCTGTCTGCTTGTCTGTCTGACCCGGCCCGGCTTCGCCCAGCTCCTGGTTGGGAGCATCTCATTTAATTCATATAAGTAGTCACATAAGATCCCGTTCCCGTTCCTGACTATATGTCTGTCTGACCCGGCCCGGCTTCACCCAGTCCCTGGTGAGGAGCATCTCATTTAATTCATATAAGTAGTCATATAAGCTCCTGTTCCCAACTATCTATCTGTCTGTCTGTCTATATGTCTGTCTGTCTGACCCGGCCCGGCTTCGCCCAGACCCTGATGGGGAGCATCTCATTTAATTCATATAAGTAGTCATATAAGTTCCCGTTCCCGACTGTCTGTCTGTCTGTCTGTCTGACCCGGCCCGGCTTTGCCCAGTCCCTGGCGGGGATCTGTCTGTCTGTCTGTCTGACCCGGCCCGGCTTCACCCAGTCCCTGGTGGGGAGCATCTCATTTAATTCATATAAGTAGTCATATAAGTTCCCGTTCCCGACTGTCTGTCTGTCTGTCTGACCCGGCCTGGCTTCGCCCAGGCCCTGGTGGGGATCTGTCTGTCTGTCTATCTATGTATCTATCTATGCATCTATCTATCTATGTATCTATCTATCTATCTATATATAGCCAGGGGACTTAACTTAAGATATAACAATGCTACTAAAAGTTATGTCCCTTGTTTTATATTTTATTATGTTCAGTCCTGTAATTACAAAATTAAATTTTAGTAAGGTAATAGTTGATAGTACACTAAAAAAAAACTATGACAGTTGGTTGCACTGGAATGAGAAGAAGACGTGTAGAAAATTTCATCTCAATCGGATGGACCGTTCGCAAACGCATAAAGAACGGACCCACATACATACATACACACACACACATCGCCTTTTATATATATAGATGATAAACTGACACAAACATTAATATCTTGGCTTAGAATTGACCTACAGACTTGAATAAGGTACCATTGGATTTGTTTTCTCAAGAGGTATCCAACTATGCAGGTTGCATAATTAAAAAGCAATTTAGAAAATGTTACTAAAGTGGCTACCCTAGAATATGTGAAAAACTAACACTTAACCATAAGGGCCTAAAGGCAGTATCTGCTATGAGTAGACTAGACTACCTTTTTATTCTTTTATCTTATCTACTTATCTGTTAACAAAATACCCGTCACATTTGAGATCCTAAATCGGAGTGACTATACACAAAATGTTGTGAATAGTAGGACCCGCTATACACAAAACTTTGTGGCTGGTCACGTGATTATTCGGCTGGTCACATGATGTCTACTTCCTTTTGACTACATTATTAATGTTTGCATAACTATCATTGTGTTCTAGGTAGTGTAGTGGTTAGTATCTCTGCCTGTCACATGGGCGACTGGGGTTCGACTTCCCGCCAGCATTTTTAAAATTTTTAATCAATCAATCAGGTGCCGTTTCCACAATGAAGGTTGGCTGCAATGGATCTCCAACACTGTCTGTCTCTTGCCTTGACTGTACATTCTGTCAGGCTGATGTTCGTTCATCTCTTGATGTTATCTTCCCACTTGTATCATTGTCTACCAGGGAAGGTTAACCCAGTCAACAAATGCCCGCAGAAGTCGGATGTGTCTGCCTAACGGCGCAAGAATGCAGCTCTGCTGTAAACAGGCACAACACAGTCACATCCGAAAAAAAATCCAGATGAACGCAGAAGAAGAAGAAGTATCATTGTCTACCTCTTGCCCTCAACCTTGCCCTCCAGTATGGTTTTTATAAGAGTATCATGTCTTTTAATGAAGTCGAAATATTTCACTTGTCTCCTCTTTATTTCTTTCATTAACTCTCTCTTCATTCCCAGTTTTTCTAGAACCTCTGCATTTGATTGTTTTTGTTTCCATGAAATACAACCTATTCATCTGTATATCCACATCTCCAGGGCTTCTAAGCGACTTTCTAGTTGCTTGTTTTAGGAACTAAAATATATATCACTGTACGTAGAGTGTGTCCTTGACAAATATTGTCTTTGTGAGGTTTAAAGAAATGTGAAGAAACTTAGAACTTGCAAAAAAAAAGACAGTCAAGAAGAGACAATAATATATAGTCTTCTTCAAATTTTTGTGTAATGCGTGCCGAATTTTGTGCCGAATAATCACATGACCAGCCACAAATTTTTGTGTATAGCGACTCGTACTATTCACAACCTTTTGTGAATAGCGGCCAAAATATCCCATCCTAAAAAAATGACTTCTGTTATCACAGTTATGTTACATGAAACGGTCAGAAGATCAAACAATATCTGAGTATTGTATCAGTCCTTAGTTCTTTAGGCAGGGCTAAATTTATATCGTTCTGAGGTGGAGCTTTATAAATACTTTATATGCAATATTAGAATATTACTTAACTTACACAACTAAGTTATTTAAAAGAACATGGAATGAATGAGCATTGGGTGTGTACTGTGTGTGTTGTGTGTGTGCGGGGGGGGGGGGGAGAAGTGGAGTAGGAGGAAGTGATGAACAGAATGAAAAGAATAAGTAGAAGAAGTCATTTTTAAGAATATAAACTGGATGGTATATTCAATTATATGATGACTAAATCTGATTGATTCCTGGAGAAGAGCGAGAAGACCCATTTTCAATTTGAATTTAATTTTCTTATCGTACACCTCAACAAGAAGTTGCCCACTTATAATAAATTAAAAAGCCAGTTTTAACAACCAGTAAGCGTTACTATTTATCAAATCAACTTACCTGACTAGTGTTTTACTCTGCCAATAAAACCTGCTGTTTTCACAGAAATATTAAAAACATCCACATTATGTAACTTCACGTCCTGCCTACAGGACAACCAAAAGTTCTGTTGACGTCCATTACAGTTTCTAGTACAGGTACAGGTGCCTGTATTACTATTAGTTCGTGTAAACTTCTTATTTTGTATTCTATAATTAAATTTAAAGAAGCATCATTTATAATCCGTTGGGGAATATAAATAATAGAAATATTTTAATTGTTACATAACAGTCAGGATTTTAATACAAATGTCTACGAGACAATTACTTTATTTTCTGATTAATATAGAAAAGAACTGAGGAAAAGCTAATGCTAAACTGGCCTAAATAACATGGTCACATGATTCAATACCAAAACATAACCTTGAGCTGTCGAGTTTTCCTTTTTATCTGATATTTTAGCGACCAGGCAGTTGGTTTCTTGTAACTTTCATAGAAGGGGTAGGGGATTTGGGGAGGGAAGGGGGGATTTCCCTGAAAGAAAGAAATTGTAATTCTGGCAAATCTCTTAAATTCTCAAAGTAACCGGTCGAGTCGCCAGTCTTTGTTGTATTTATTTTTGTTTTCAATATAGTGCTCAACCTTTTGGTTTATGTTATAAATTGGGATATATATTTGACAAAGAACTTTCTTTTATGTATATAATATTAATATTTCATATATATCGTTTTTCAACATATGTTATATTAATTTTCAATGTATGTGTAGTGAAATTCTGTCTTTCAGCTACTTCTTCTTCTTCTTCTTCGTTCATCCGGATTTTTTTTCGGATGTGACTGCGTTGTGCCTGTTTACAGCAGAGCTGCGTTCTTGCGCCGTTAGGCCGACACATCCGACTTCTGCTGGCATTTGTTGACCGGGTTAACCTTCCCGGTTTCAGCTACTTATTGTATTGGTGCCTTACTTTCATGTCGTCCAATGCCTAATCAAACTACCGAAAGTAATATTGCATAGAATATCGACCTGGGGTCGATCACAACGTCCTGCAAAGGTCATGCAATGTAATGTTGCCTTTATGTGTGTATATCTATTGCTATATGGTCCAGTCAAGGGTTATTATTATTTCTAGTGTAATGTTGATACCATCATGGTTTTCCCATACTTCCGTCTCTTCCTTTAATTAATATCCGCGTTCAAAATAGAACAGCTTCTTAATTGTTGGGAATTTGTTGCTATCACAAGAGCTGAGCTAATCTTCAGTGTATTTATTTAAATATACCTCGAGGTCTCGGAATTTTTTGTCCCACTGACCTGAGTACCACTGGTCGTCCAGCCAAAAATGGCCACGATATGGTTTGAGCAGTAAAAACGGTCGGCGTGACACTTACTACATCACCCACCGAATGCCAATTTCTTTATAAAATAGTATGGGTCTATCACCATATGCCAAATGCGCCTTATGGCGCGTAAACGCGTCCTTTAACTTACTTTACTACCTATCGGGTGTTCTTTGGTATAAAACATATAAGGCTAGATCCATATAGGCCTACATGTTGTATTTTTAATGACTGTGCAGTGTTTGAAAATATTGCCGGTCCAAGTTTTGTATTTACCTATTACGGTGCATGAACTTTACAGAGGGTGAATACAAAACATGGACCGGCAATATTTTCAAACACTGCACAGTCATTAAAAATACACCCTATACCTAATGTGCCTCGTGGGATTTTTTTTTTTTTTTTAAATTAGATGTAGTTTATAGAAGATGACTAAAAATGTATTGGACAGCTAAAACGGGTAATATAAATGAGCTGAAAGAGGCTAAGACACCACAACAACTTATCATAAACAATTTTTGGCCACCTTGTGAAAAGAGAAATACTAAAGCATGTCACAACTGGAAAGACAGACAGAGGAAGACAGCGAGAGATGATTCTTGGCAGCATTTTGTCACGGCACGGAAAGATTCCAGCACACTAAATCATCCTAAATGATACATGCTGATGGAGATCGCATGATATGGCGAAGCATGATCATCCTCACCAGTCGATAAGGCACTTAAAGACGGTTTGTTTGTTTTTTCTCTTATTTTCTACTATGTGCTTTATACGAAATAGTGGGAGACCTAAAAACACACGGAGACGAGAAATATAGACAAAGATGAATAATATGAGGAATACGTGGGCGGGTCTGCAGTAAATTGTAACATATAGGCTTGGCTTATGTTGGTTCGCCGGTCTCCATGGCGAAGAGGTAACGGACGCGGTTCGTGATCCCGCATACCGGCGTTCGAAACAGCTGTGCTTGATTAGGTAGCAGACCGCATTGCGCTGGTTCTTTTTTTTTAACGAAATAGTATGGATGCCGGTCGTTCAGAAAGCAACGGCAAACTACTGAACGTAAACTTGCCAAGACATCAACAACAGCAAAAAAAAAAATGCTGGTGTTGACTGCACATGACCTGTAAATGATACGCAACTATTATTACTAACTTAGGTTGGTTCAGGGTGGCTGCCCCAATGATAAATAAAGAGCAAATGAAAAGAATGGGAGTTTAAGATGAGGAATCCACAATCAGATATGAAGGAAAACGTAATGAATTCAGAAAAATTAAGAGGAGTTAGACTCAATATGTTTAGTCACCTGATCTTTACAACATTTACATAGAGACCGTACTCATACATGGTGACAGTACTGAGAGAAGTAAAGCGGCTGTAAAGCTGGAGAACAAAATCTAAACATTCTGAGTTATACAGATAACAGTTTTAATAGCAGAGTTATACAGATAACAGTTTTAATAGCAGAGTTATACAGATAACAGTTTTAATAGCAGAGTTAAAAAGTAGTCTGCAAAACCGTTCTAGAAATGGTGGTGGATGAGAGTGTGATCAACTGTTCTTTGTTTACTATGTTACAGTAGGCACGCCAAGAACATAACCATGTCGAACGGTCATGCGGACAAACAGAAGAAATAGAAAGACAAACAGAAGAAGAAGTTAAAGGATCTTGTTGCAAATATAAATTAAGAAGAGAGAGAAGAAATGTTAGTCACCCGGCATAGTAAAACCCTTTGTATCCTGAATTATTTTATCGATAACTTGTATTGCGCATGCCCAAAATGTATTGCGCATGCCCAGATCGCTTCCAAACATTCACGCCACCTACCTGGGAAACAAGCAATGTTATTTTAGATAGACCTTTAAGTACCGTCAGGATTCGTGATCAGATTGTAACAATATAGCCATTTGAAGTGAGTGGTACTTAAAAGTACCGTCAGTAAAAAAAGGGTTAATGCAAAATTGGCACTAGAGAGAGAAAATAAGACAAAGAATGAGGAGATGATTCTTACCAGAGCCACAAATAGTCACAAAGAAAGGATAATGGAGTTTAACCAACAATTGGACAATCTCACGGAGCATTTTGATATTCCCTTAGTCAGCTGGACTAAATAAAATGGGTCATCAGTCGACAACTTTCAGCTTTGCACACAGTTGTCTGTACACTGTAAATAAAATATCTCAAAATGTAAAGAGAAATTATTATCTCCTTGGTGATGTTGATACCAAGTGTTTCCCATATTCATATCACGCTCTTTAGCCCACTGTACAAATCTGCAACCTCTTCAATTCTGTTCATCTAGTTTATACTTTCCTACTATGCATCCGTCCTGTTGATTTCCAACTTTATCATGAAAGTCACCCATTATATTTAATTTTGATTGCTTGCATTTCTAGAAGGCATTCTCTTAATCATTATAAACTTCATTGATGCTGTCAGCACTGCTGTATGTTGTTGGTATGATGTTAATTAATATCGAAAGGTCTTTCACTTAACTTTACTGGTAATATTCTGTCACAGTCCAATATCCTTTGATAGATTTTGATCTCTCCATATCCATTATAAGTTACCCCTCGCTGTTTTATCTCTCCACCAGAATGGATTGTGTTATATTCCTCGGATGTTATCATGCCCAGTCATTTCCATCTGGTCTCACATATACCTAACATGTTAATATTCAGTCTTCTCATTTATTTCTTAATAATATGAAATGTAGCTTCGTGACTTCTTGTTTTAATTCGTCCTTTACCGTATTTTCCTACAGTCTCCTATAATTGATGACATGTGTTGTTACATTTTTGTTTCTTATTTTCCTGTATGTTAAATTCTATTATTATTATTATTATTATTATTATTATTATTATTATTATTATTATAATAACTGGTTTGTGATCAGTATCAATGTCTGTATTTTGGAGTGCTCTTGGGTCCCTTAGTAGTCTTCTGTCGTATTTACTAAGTACCGGGAAGATTAACTCGGTCAACAGCCCCAAACCATACTCAATGACAGAAATTATTAACTGCTGAAAGAGCATGTAAAGCATCCTCTGCTCTACCACGGTTGCTGTCATCGCCCTCAAAGCATTAAATCCCCTACCAGCCTTCACTTCACCACCAAAGCCTCCACATGATCTGTAAAAGACATACACCTGTCGAAGGTAATACCCAAGTACTTCAATTTACTCTCTAACAGGACATCCATTACATATAATATATGGAACATCTGCCTTCACAATCCGGTTATCCAGGGAGTACCACACAACCGAAGCCTTGTCTGGGTTTATAACGGTCCCTGCACCACTCTGTCTACTGCTACCTGTAAATCTGCAGCCAAACTTGCCCTACCTCTACCCTGTCTGTATACTAGCACATCATCTGCAAATGTCAAGATTCTACCAAAACCCGGTGTCTCAAAAGCTGCGACTTTGCCGGTGTAGACATTAAAGAGCACTGGGATAAAGGGAGATCCCTGTGGCAACCCAGGTATAATGGTACAGGGTTCATTAAGTCCATGAACCTATGCGCAGTGCAACCTTACGCCCATAAAGGACTGCCGCAAACCATCTGACAAGGCAAGGGCAAACCTCCATGTCCAACAGTGTGTGTATCAACCGATCATACCTAACCCTGTTATACTTCATCTTCTTCTGCTTTCATCCGGAATGTTTTTTATTCCAGACGTAATTGCGTTGTGCCCGGTTTTGCGCCCGTAGGCCGACTTCAGATGGCGTTTGTTGACCGAGTTAGCCTTCCCGGGTGACCCTATTATACGCATCCTCCAGGTCAAGAGCTACCACCACTGTCTATCCTATACTTATCCTAAACTAGCTTATGGGAATGTCCCGAATGCTGTGATGTCGGTTCCTACATCAATCAATCAATCAATCAATCAATCTATCCTAGAAGCCATCATAGACATCAAATGCAAAAGTTGCCGCATTGGCCCAGGTGCCCTTCACAGGCCGGTAACTTCCGAGATCTTTGGGAAGCAGATTACTACTTTCCAAATATCGCTGGAGCCTGCGAGCTACTATCTTTTCGAGTACTTTGCCAAAGTTCTGCAGGGTTATGATTTGGTATCCAGTCTTCTTCTTCTGCGTTCATCCGGATTTTTTTTCCGGATGTGACTGCGTTGTGCCCGTTTACAGCAGAGCTGCGTTCTTGCGCCGTTAGGCCGACACATCCGACTTCTGCGGGCATTTGTTGACCGGGTTAACCTTCCCGGGCGGTATCCATTAAGTCTGAAATACCAACGCAATGCGGTCTGCTTCCAAATCGCGTGCAGTTGTATTTCGAACACAGTATGCGAATTGTGTCCGTAAACTCTTCGCCACAGTGTAGTCGCACGTGTATAGATTACACTTGAGTTCAAAGCGAGCGAACGAAAATAACATAGTATATAGTGGCGGATCTATCTCTCCCTCCCTACCCCATTCTCTCGGAGATCAGTACGGCTATTTGGTCGACGTAGCTTAAAAAAACAAACCAGACGTAGACGGTAAGTTGTACCAGAACAAAATCATAAGTTAAAAAAAGAACACCAAATATTTACAAACCTTTGAGAACAAAGTCTTAAGACGCATCTTTGGGCCCATTAGGGATACACAAAGTGGAGAGTGGAAAAAAGAAGCAACAAAGACATTTATGATCTGTTTAAGTCCCCGCTAATCACTGGTATCATGAAGGTTAATAGACTGCAATGGCTGGGGCATATAGAAAGAATGGAAGATAATAGGGAAACAAAACTCGCTTACACTCAAGAAATAAATGACCAAGAAGACGGTGGAGAGATAATATACATACAGACCTACAAGCACATGGAATCAACGACTGGCAAGAGAAGGTCCACCAGAGAGACGAATGGAGACGGATTGTATCTGCAGCAAGGAACCTCAATGGCTCTGAATGCTGAAGAAAAAGACGAGAAGAATACATATTTACACGGAACATGTAAAGGCGGTCGGCGGAATACTTACCACGTTAGCGTTCGGTCACCGAAAACTTGGGTTTCAACATCCCGTCTCCGTGATTCATTATAGCGTTTTATCTCTTTCTGTTTCACGTGCATGTCACTTACCTTTTTTATCCAATGGGCTCGGGCTTAGCTTCTACTGGGCTAATAGTACTAATACTGTAATTGTATTAACAGGGGTTTCCCGATTTTATAAGGCTACGAGTTAAGAGGGGAAGACGTAGACAACACAGAACCCTAAAACTGGACAAAGAGTTTCTAAAACAGTGGTTCTCAACCTTGTTTGGCCCATGCATCCTTTCACCCCCCCCCCCCCCTTTTCCAGCGAACGAAAGAATAATAATCCTAATCTCTCCCCCCCCCCCCTTTTTCCCCAAAATTGTCGGCCTCAAAAGGTGTATGTTTTATATTCACAATATTTTATTAACACGCCAAATTAATCATACTACAATAAACAAACAGTTAAAACGTCAAAGAATTGTCACTTAATATACGACGCCAGAAACGTGTGCTTCATCAAACAAAACGCACAATAGAAAACCAGGATATTATTGTTCCTGCAGCCATTATCAGCCTGCCAATCTGCGGTCTTAATCCCTCCCCCCTCCCCAACCCCAAAATTCCTCCCTTGGGGGGAATTCCCCACTGGTTGAGAACCACTATTCTAAAAGTAATTCTATTGTCTATGGTTCGCCTAAAGACTGATCATCGCAAGACAAGGACAGAGACATTAAAATTAGCAACATGGAATGTGCATACCACAACAAGCAATGATGCACAGACCAAATGGAGGAAGAAGCCGACCACGTAAACGTTGGACGGAGGGAATAGCAGAATCCATGGGAATATTGATACATGAAGCCCATAATCGGGCACACTCGCGATGTTCATATTTCACCTCGACACCGCAACGTACAAGAGGAACATGATGAGATGAGTTGAGATGAGAACATGGAATGTTAAGATGTTAAACGGCGACGACAAATTAGACAACATGAAACAAGAACTAGAAAGATAAAAAATTAATATTTTAGGGATGTGCGAAACGAGATGGACCGGAGCAGGCATCAAGATAGATGAAGATTTTAAGATGATTTATTCTGGAGGTGAAGATCGTCATAGGGGAGTGGCAATTATTTTGGACCGGAAAACATCAAAATCTGTTCAAGGATATTTGGCCGTGTCGTACAGAGTTCTACTAGTTAAATTAAGTGGCAGACCTTTTAGCATAAATGTTATTCAAGTATATGCTCCAACAGGAGAATCCAGTGAAGATAGTGTAAAGGAATTTTATAATGACATAGAGTCTGCCTTAAAGAAATGTAACAATTCAGAAATAATCATCATAATAAGGGACTTCAATGCAAAAGTAGGAAATCAAGGTGATAGATACACAGTAGGACACTATGGTTTAGGAGAGAGAAATGAAAGAGGATACAGACTCGTAGAGTGGGCAAAAGAACAGGAAATGATTGTAGGAAACACATGGTATAAGCAACACCCTAGAAGATTATGGACATGGAGGAGTCCTGATAACAGGATTATTCATTCATTCATTGGCACCTTGCCGTCTTGACAGACGATAGTTTGTGCTCTAAAAAGGCATAATAGCTTTTACCTATGGTGGTAGCGCATGTGACTGATAAGGCCAATTTGCGCTGTAAATATCCTTTCACGGTGGGTGCATGTGAACACGTGGGCATTTCCACCATCATGCACCATCTTACGTCTCAAACGCTCGGTGTGTGACTTATCTGCAATAAATTTCTCTTATATCTTTATTCCATTTCTGATGTTTGCCCTCCATGCAACACGTTCAGCGGCGACTTGCTCCCAATGTGCATTATCAATGCCTGTATCAATCATGTCCCGCTTGCACACATCTTTGTATCGTAGTAGAGGCCGACCCTGAGATCTCTTACCCATCTGTAATTCACCAAAAAAGATGTCCTTTTGTATTCTACCATCATCCATCCTCCTAAGATGTCCTATCCATTTAAGTCTACGAAGACTGAGCATGGAATAAACTGTCACACAACCTGATCTTTCCAATACTTCAGTATTTGTGATTTTGTCTTGCCACTTAATACCAAGAATTCTTCGCAGACACATCATATGAAAGCTGTTTAAATGTTTCTCTTGGTGTGAGTAAGTTGTCCAGGTTTCACTGCCATAAAGAAGAGTACTAAGGACACAGGCTTGATAGACAAGGACTTTTGTTTTGGCAGTAAGCTTCCTGTTCTCCCAGACTCTTTTTCTTAACTTGTTCATTCTTGTTGCTGCCTTACCGATCCGGATGTTGATTTCCTGATCTAGGGATAATTTGCTATTTACCACTGATCCTAGATATGTAAAATGGTCTACCATCTCTAGTTCGGCGTCGTCAATAAAGATTGATGGTACCCCATGTGCACCTTGTGACATAATCTGTGTCTTCTTTTTGCTAATTGTTAAACCAAATTCAGAACAAGCATTGGAGAATGCAGATAGTAGACATTGCAGTTCTTCCTCAGAGTGGGTCGTAACTGCAGCATCATCTGCAAAAAGCAACTCTCTGATCAATACCCTCCTAATTTTGGTCTTGGCCTTCAATCTCTGAGCATTGTAAAGGCCACTATCTGAGCGTGAGTGAACGTATATACCACCATCCTGATCACGAAAGGCATATTTCAGTAGAAGTGAAAAGTATATTCCAAAGAGGGTGGGAGCTAGTACACAACATTGCTTAACTCCACTCTTGATTTCAAATTCTTCAGAAGTTGCACCATCAAACTTGATTATACCCTTCATGCCTGTGTGGAACGATCCCACAATGGACAGAAGAGTTGGTGGGCAGCCAATCTTCTTTAGTGCCTTGAACAGACCCTCACGACTGACCAAATCAAATGCCTTTGAGGTCGATGAAGGCAATAAACAGTGGTTGATTCTGTTCACGACATTTTTCTTGCATTTGTCGCAATGAGAATATCATATCAGTGTAGACCGGTTCTGTCGAAAGCCACTGTGATTCGGGGTAGACTTGATCTCCTAGGACTTGAAGTCTGCGCAGAACAATTCTGGCAAATACTTTTCCAACAATACACAGAAATGAGATACCCCTATAGTTGTTGCAGTCACTCCGATCGCCCTTGTTCTTGTACAGTGTTGTGATACTTGAATCTTTGAAATCCTGTGGAACTTGTCCTTCTCGCCAGCATAGCTCTATTAGCTGGTGGATCTGTAGAGCGAGTGTGTCTTGACCACTCCTGATAACCTCTATTGGAATCCCATCCTTACCTGGAGCCTTGCCAGATGCAAGTTCATTTATAGCACACTTAACTTCTGTTATGGTGGGAAGTGTGTCCAGGTAGTCAAGAGTTGGTAGGGCCTCTATGGCGTTGAGGGCATCATCCGCTAGTTTGGTCTCACTTGAGTAAAGCTCCAAATAGTGCTCTACCCATCTGTCCAACTGCTGTTTCTTAACAGTTATGATTTCTCCAGTCAAGGTTTTCAATGGTGCACTTCTTTTGATCACTGGACCACAGGCTTTCTTTACTCCTTCATACATGCTTCTTATGTTTCCCTTATCACTTGCGATTTGAATGGACTCGCATAACTTGATCCAATAATCATTTGCACACTGCCTGGTAGCCTTTTGCACATCCTTCCTAGCTTGCCTTAGCTCACTCAGAGTGTTACGCGTTGGTCTTTCCTTGTTTCTTAAGAGAGCTTTCTTCTTCTTATCAATCAAGGGCTGCAGAATCTCGCTGTTTGCCGCAAACCAGTCCTGCCTCTTATGATCCACAGTGCAGTAAACCCCTGCAGCAGTTGTATAAAGTACACAACAGGATTAGAGGATTAGAAACCAGACTAATTACATACTGATTAGCAGAAGATTTAGAAACGCTTTAACAATAGCAAACACAGTTCCCAGTGCTGATTGTTACAGTGACCACAGATTACATTCAGGAACATTGAGGATAAAGTTGAAGAAAGTCAAGTATATAACAGGAAACACTAAATATCATTTGTGTACATTGAGTAATGACAAGGAAATACAAAACAAATTCAACATAAAAGTACAGAACAGATTTGATATATTGTCTGATCTAGAGATCCTATTCCAGGATATGGATGATCAATGGGAAATGTTGAAGAATTCAATCAATGTGGCTGCAGAAACAACTATTCCAAAATTAAAGAAGGTGGGTCATAAGAAATGGATGACTGAAGAAATTTTATTTTACACCTAATGGAAACAAGAAGACTCAACAAAAATAATCCTGCCAAATATGAAGAAATTCACAGACAAGTCAGAATATTATGTAAGGAGGCAAAAGAAGCATGGCTTGAGGAAAAGTGCTTAGAAATTGAAAAACAACACAAAAGGCAAAGTACCAAATTATTGCACAAAAGAATTCAGTAACTTACTAATAAAAGAACAAGTACATCATCAGGCTGTCTAAAAACTAAAGGTGGCAAAATATAATAGAAAAATATCAGATTATATATGTATGGACAGATTATGTGAAAAGCCTTTATGAGGATAACAGAGAGGAACAGTATATTAGATTTAATAATGAAGGACCGCCAATTTTGAAGATGGAGGTTCGAAATGTTCTTAAACATATGAAAGCTGGCAAGGCCCCCGGTGCAGATAACATCACAACAGAAATGATTAAAGCTTTAGAAGAATATGGATTAGATCAAGTCACCAGACTGCTGAACACATTATATGATATTGGAGATATACCTTCTGAATTATGTAACTCTGTGTTTATTGCAATCCCAAAGAAATCAGGAGCCTTGGAATGTGATCAACATAGAACAATTAGTATAATGAGTCACATCACAAAGATTTTGCTACGAATTATCATGCAAAGAGTGAGGAAGAAATTACAACCTGAAATAGGGGAAGAACAATGTGGGTTTGTGGAAGGAAAGGGTACAGTAAATGCTGTGTATATGCTGCGAACAATTATTGAACGTGCTATAGAAGTAAACAAGGATATACATCTTTGCTTTATTGACTACACAAAGGCTTTTGATAGAGTTAGACATGCATGCAGATCTACAAATTGATGGGAAAGACATTAGACTTATAAAAAACATATATTGGAAACAACAAGCTGCCATAAGGATTGATAATGAAGTGGGACAATATCAGCCTATTAAGAGAGGTGATAGGCAGGGATGTATAACGTCTCCAGATCTTTTTTTCCCTATACAGTGAAAATATTTTCAGAAATTTTGAAGATATAAATGGAATCAGCATTGGAGGATGCAACATCAATAACATTAGATATGCAGATGATACAATACTGAATGCAGACAATGCGCAGGATATGCAACAGTTAGTAGATGCGGTTGTTGTACACAGTGAGCAGCTGGGGTTAGAATTAAATTGTAAAAAGACACAGGTTATGGTCGTTACTAGGAAGAACGGAGTACCACAATGTAATATACAAGTAAATGGGAATATTCTTCAACAAGTGAATCGGTACAATTATCTTGGAACAGTCATAACATCTGATGGGAGATGCCTTGAAGAGATTAGAACAAGAATCGCCATGGCGAAAGTAGCCTTCAGCAAGATGAAAAACATTCTGACCAATAAAGAGATAACTGAAATGAGAAAAAGAGTGTTGAGGGGATACATAGAGCCTGTTCTTTTGTATGGATGTGAAACTTGGACAATGTACAGTCAAGCTTAAAAACATCTGATGGCTGCAGAAATGTGGTTTCTGAGGAAAATGCAAAGAATACCATGGACAGCTAAAAAAAAAAACACCAATGACCAAGTACTACAGGAGACAAATGAAAATCGTAAACTGATTAGAGAAATTAGACGTAGACAGTCAAAATTTTTTGGACATGTTATGAGAAGAAATTGATTGGAGAACTTGGTGACAACTGGCAAGATCGAAGGGAACAGACCAAGAGGAAGACCGAGAGGAAAATACCTGGATGGCTTGGCCACATGGCATGGACGAGACAGGAACACTGAGCTGATCCACGTTTCTGGTGATCGAGTGAAATGGCGAGTCATGACCGCCCACGCTTTCCGGCATGGCACATGATTGATGTGTTCTAATAGAACACAAAGGGAAATCCCCATATATATGACGCCTTCACCAGAGGAGACAAACGAACATGTTCTAACAAGATTTCTTTGGCATAGGTTAAGGATCGCTTTGACTGCACACAGATATCTTCATGAGTGCTCCAGTCTACGTCTTTATCACACGAGGAGAATCTCTCCAGAGTACACGAACCTCCTAGTTCTTAGGATCAAAATTTATGCACACTAAAATTACACTTGCTAAACTCTTTTAAATTTTTAAACTTCCGCATTTTTGAAATTTAGCTGGGGCAGCAACCTAATCAGCCTTTTCTTGGTTTCCCATTACCAAGGGATTTGTATGGTGAGCACAAGCCTCCGAGATTTTTACTTAATCCCTTGTCCAAGAGGACTAGTTGTTCACTCGACTACCTTGGCAACAGTTAAGAAAAAAGACGAGTTTTTACTCTCTAAACACAGTGATACCATGGACAGACAGAAAAACCAATGAACAAGTCCTTCGAGAAACAAATGAAGATCGTAGACTGATTAGAGACATTAGACGTAGACAGTCTAGTTTTGGGGCATGTTATGAGAAGAAATGAATTGGAGAACTTGGTGACAACAGGCAAGATCGAAGGGAAGAGATCAAGGGGAAGACCGAGAAGTAAATACCTGGATGGCTTGGCCGAGACAGAAACACGGAGCTGATCCACGACTCTGGTGATCGAGTGAGATGGCAAAACATGACCGCCTACGCTTATCGGCATGGCATATGATGGATAGATGAATACCAGGTGTGCAAAAAGCCAGCGCTGGATGTCTAAATCTCTAAGCCCACGCGCCCTTTCCTGTTAAAATATGGCGAATATTTCCCTAGTTTGAAACACCCTTCTGGGAGATAACCGAGAATATAGCAAATATTTCCCTAGTTTGAAACACCCTTCGGGAAGATAACCGAGAATATGCAAACAAACAACCAGTGTTTTGCAACTAGTGCGGGAACATTTGGTAGTACCTAAAGAAAGTGTCATGCCCATTTATTATCGGGGCCCATAAGGTGAGCAAAGAACAATAACACTGTAACCTATAATGCATGCCGTAAGAGGTAATTAATGAGGGTTGGCGAGAGATCCGACTACATCATTCCATAAATTCGCATGAAAAACTTTACAAAATTCTTGGCGTAAGAGGATGAGGGCCTATTCTTCATTGGGAGATAAAAGGTATAAGAAGGCAGAAGGGGATGACTGTGTGGACTGGGCGAGTGCTTCTAACAAGTATATGCACGTTTTGGCCTCGCCTATAAGACATGATAAGACATGATAAAACAGGTAGTCCCACAGCGTGATTTTCCAGGTCACGACATATGAAGTAAGTTCCCTTGCTTGTCACATGTCCTTCCCAGAACATTCTGACATTTGTCTCCAGCCCATTTTTAACTGATTCAGTGCCATAGGATGATTAATTGTCTTAAGTGACTTCCGTATCTGCCTTGGGCTTATATATCGCCGAAATGTTGCCACAGCAAAATGTCACAATTAAAATATCAATACTGTAGTTTTCCCTAAGCAACGCGCTTTAATTTGATACATAATACAACATGATTGCTGTCATAGTAACAACTTTTAAAGTCATAACTGTGACACAATCCTACTTATTTTCCACCATCCATTTTTGTTTGGTCAAAACCTATTTTTTTGCTTGGCACTGAATCTCTTAGACTAGAAAGACATCACAGCCATACTAGTCCAGGAAAAACCAATTCTGCCTTGCTTTGGGATTGAAACCGGACCATTGTTTTAGCAGGCAAACGCACTAAGTACTATGCCACCGCGGCTCCTTTAGACACTATAGGGTTCGCATGAGAAATGACCTGGGTGTTCGAACATAGTGGGGGATACTGAGGTGGTGATGGAGAAGGATTTCGATAGTGACTAAGTTATTGGATTGAAATACTAGGATAAATATGGCCCTATTCGAGGTGGAATGATACCGAGTTGAAATACCTGTCTGGTGATTTTGTACTTTTCTGAGATGCTGACTTTGATGAGAAATTCAGAGATTATGTGATCGGGGCAGCAATTTTTTTTTTTTTTTGCATTCTCTCGCTGTGAACTCAAGCATAGTCCATACATGCCCTACTACTGCTGGCCCACCAGAGTGATTTTTGCGTGTGGATTAGCTATCCAAATTATTAGTGTCATTCGCTATTAGGCGAGCGCAATCAACTTCTGAGGTACTTATTTACGTACCAAAGTCAAAGACGAGAAGTCAACATTTTAGCCCAAGTGGCAAGTGTAGGAGTTGAACCTGCTGCCTCAGCATCAGCACACCTGATGTTTAATAGTGAGCGCGCTTATCCATTTGGCCATGCTGAGCTCCAGGGAAGAGAATTTGATACCCGACTTGAAGCTACCATAGAAATGGATGAATTGGTCAAGTTCATCTGAAATAATCAACTTACTGGACACCGGAAGGAAGGCATCATTTCTGTGAAAATCTTATAGGCGGCCACAAACACCTAGGTAACAAGAACATTTCTGTCACTGCCTTAAATATTGCGCCAATGACCTCATATCATACGTATAATCTTGAAAAAGTGCCTAACTCACAGGTTTGGTGTTTTCTATCTATCTGGATCAATAATCAACATTCTTCCATTTATCACACACACACATATTAGAGTGCATGAATTATACAAATAATTGTTTTTATTAATACTCCTTTCTCATTCAGCTTTTCTGTAATTTTGATTTCTCAAAGTAATGTTGTATTATTCCATACAGACATTGTATTACTTAAGTGTGATTGTGATGTTTAAAACTTCTAGCTAATATTGCGTTAATTGACCAAGACTAGTCGAAACGTTTGCAGGCTGTCTCGAGCCTCACTGCCATATTTTGTGTTCATTCGTTTTCACCTACAGAATTGTCTATGTCTACATAAATATCAAAGCAAATATCACAACATATCGTCCAGACTGTTTTATTTCCTCTCAGACAATGCTTCTTGGTCAGAAGTCACTTCATTTCAAACAACAATATGAATATAACCCAACAAAGTAACATCATCTCATTAAATTCACTGCAAAAGAGCCAGATTCACTCAAAATAAATCAGGCTTGCCAAGCAACAAATGAACTGTTTTGGTCTGCTATATTTTACACAAAGTGTTGTGACCGTTTCGTTCTTTCTGCATTTGCCACCTTAGGTACAACCAATCACAAATATATGATGCTCTTGTAAAGTTAGAGTAATCAGACCATATTCCATGACAGCTACCCATCAGAAATTCTAGTTTATTCTGTTGTATACTTGTTTCACACCAAGATCACCACAACCACAATTTCCACCAACCCACAATCTGTGCTAGAAACACATATTCCTGAGAAAATAAAGCACTAAACAAGATGTGAGGAAGATGGCTCAGCTGAAAGAATTAAAGGTGTGTTCAAGAGAACAGTAAGAAAGGAGATACCACAGTAATCAGAAAGATTACCACCAGTTGGCGAATGGGCAGCACAGTCAGCTATCAAAGACAAAAACAACCTAAATTACTAAAATAAACAGAAGTAGAGACAGCAACAAAAAAAACGCCTCAAAATAACTCCACAGAAGTAGCTGATAGGAAGCTACGGCTAATAACATCATGAGTGTGGTGGGATAAAGGTTCAACGTCTGGCTAAGTGAGGAAAAGAGTGGCCCTCCTATTCACCCGTGCATTCAGCTCTACACAATGTGATAGCCTGATCACATCACAGACCCATGGCAGGAAACTGCTTCAGGGCATGTTGTTGTTTTGTTATCACCGGCAGTTAAGTCAACAGCAAAGAAGACTACTAGAAACAGATGGCTAGCCCCAGGAGTGGATATCAGACACCATGTGACACAGGATGCCAAATATAATAAGAACAAGACGTTCCTCCAGAATAAACAGGCAACTCGAAATATAACCAACCAGTCATCACGCCAATAGTTAAACAGGACCAGCCAATTTCTATCTCTCTCCTGTGCCAGGTAGTTGTTACTTAAAATGCTTCATATCCCGGGAGGTGTCCTTGGAAGTGATCAACTTGTGTTTTTTACACTGGGAGATGGAGTTAAACAATTCAGTCTACAAAAATATGAGGATAGCACCATATACTCAAAATGACTGAAGACACAGAACATGGTCATTGACTTTACAGCAATGATATTCAGCTGTGCTCTAGATTTGAGAAAGTAGGGTGTCTCCCAAATGTTAGATGTGTAGCTTCTAGCTTCACTAGTGTTATACTTATGGATGCATCACCAGTGCACTGTGGCAACAATCAGTGTGCAAAGGTAAATCCATGGTGCAGCTGACAGTAACGGTCACTGGATGTGAGAATATTTTCACTAGACATTTTACCATTGCTCTTGTTGCGGTTACTTGGCCTCCACCACCATCAAGTAAGTATACATTCAATGTGTAACATACTTTTCTAGTGCAACAGACCATAGAGCATCACACACATTGTTCTACTGCTACTGATGTTAGAGGTCTGATCCTTCAAGAGATGTTATCCTCTGCTAGACTTACTAAATGTAGACTATTTGTGTGCCCATGTTTGTTCCAATTGTACAAAACCACAATATATTATTCATGAGTGTACTAAGGCAGAATAGAAATGATAGAAAATTGTCTCCTATTGATTAAATAAAAAACAGCATTTGAATTATGGTTATTTTATCATGTGTCGTGATTACTCAAATATTTCAGTTTGCATAAAAACACACACTGATGTCTGTATGCATACATACATAAATACATACATGTATTCTTGCATGCACGCACAGACATACAAGTTACCAATGATGTGCTCATTGACAACATAACTGGTAGGCTGCCACCGCCAGCACACCAGGTGTCCTACTTGTGCCAGCGATGTCATGACACCAGTAGTCTTATACAAAATGTGAAGATTCCTTCTTCACCTACCCTCTCCTCCCCTTTGCTGCACCAGAGAAGCTTTTGACTTCAAGAGCCATCAGCTGCTTCTCCCAAGTCAAAGGGTCAAGGGAATAGCCTTACATGTAGACTAGGGACAGACACAGGTTTTGAGGAGGCAGACCTAACATAAATGCCTGTAGAAATTGTACACTGAGCTGCAGGCCTGGCATATCAGTGCAGTGTAATTCACATCATGATGATAATATCAAATGTGAAGATACTATATTACACAACACTTGGTAAAAGGGTACCAGCCCAAATGCCATGGAATCTAGTGATGATATGTTGCAATCCTGCAATAGTGTAATATTGTTACATTATGATGGAAAACAACCGCAGTACAAGTGTATACATTACAATACCATAATTGCAGTAAGCACACACACAGTGTCCAATAAATATGTTCACAGCTTTACAACTAAATAAAACACTGAGTGAATTACTGAATTACCAATGAGTGATATTCCAGTCAGAGAATTCACGACTCTCTCAAATTTAAGGGTTACAAACATTCAATATGAACGGTAACCCAAATGCTACAAGGTACGATGCAACATTACACACATGAATGCCTGCCAATAATCAATGATGAGAAAAATCATTATTCAAAAATAAAACAGTTTCCCTGTAAAATAGGGAATCCCAAGCCAGTTTCACCCAGGGTCCAATCACTCATGATGTTTGCTCCTAAACATATAACCTAACAGAAGGTTTAGAATGGGAGATTTAAGGAACAATCTCATCACTAAAGCTATAGAGTACATGTCAGCTGGGCTAATAGATGCTTTGTTGTTAGAACTACAAGGATATTTGTATATGAGCAGCACTTTACAACACAATCTTCCTACCAACTCTATGTTACCAATGCCAAACCTGGACAATGACAGAAAAAGGGAAAAGAAAAACCACAACAACAGAAATGAGATTTCTGAGAAGAATACTCAATGTATCAAGAAGAGATAAGATCAGAAATGAAGAAATCAGGGCTAAAGTGAGGGTTATTGCTGCACTAGATTTTATTAGAAGGCAGCAAGTCAAATGGTTTGGCCATGCAAAAAGGTTACCAACTAACAGTATACTACAAGCAATGATGTACAGACCAGAGGGAAGCAGAGGAAGAGGCCGACCACGTAAACGATGGACACAGGGAATAACAGACGATAGACACAGGGAATAACAGAGTCCATGGGAATATCGATACATGAAGCCCATAAGCTGGCACTCTCCAGCTATTTATACTTCACCTCGACACCGCAAGGTACAAGAGGAACATGATGAGATGAGCTGAGTATTAAATGTCTGCTGAAACACTGCACAAACATTGTATAGACAGTAATTTTGGTGCCATCAAATCTCCCCATCCTCAAAAACCCACCACCACTCCCGCTATCCAATGATAACTTTTTAAACCCTGTAGTTCATTTTCAGATTAACCCTGGAGATTGAAAAAGGCTGTCAAGATCATGTTCGGACACCCTATAGACATACAGGTACATATGATCCACCAGAAGGAAGTCAACAATAACAGTGAAACTAGTGAAACACAGTAGGTAATAATATTGAACATTAAGTCTAACAACATTCATCATCTAAAGCAGCCCCTTGCATCAAGACAAGTACAGTGAAGATGTGAAACATGTCTCAATGTCACTGTTACATTTGATCACATCTTGCTCTGATGTGACTGCACAGTTTTATACTTTCTATGTGCCTCATTAGCAACTTCAATGCTGAAACAGCTTAGCCACATTTGGTGTAGGATCATTCCCTTCCTTGAGTATTTATACAGTGTTAAAGTTCATAGGTCAGATGTTTCCACATGAAGGGAAACTATACAGATATTATACATAGCTATAATGGGAACATGTACAAATTATAACTAGGCCAAAATTGAAGCTTCACTAATACTTAGAAAAACTGGCCTTCCATCTGTCAAGAGTTCACCAGTCATGGTCTATACTACCACTGAAGCACTGCTAGAAGCAGAAGTTGCAAGATTACAGACATATTTTGTAATCAGTAACACATGAGATGTGACAGCATTTTCATTTATTCTAAAACAGAGGGCCCAGAATACAAAGTTTGGGGACCACTGATCTAGCCTTACAAGACTAATAAACACACAATTATGGGTAGCTGGATAATGAGACTACTTGAACTGCCTTAGAGGACTTATAGTTAGCAGATTCCACATTCTGTTTAGTCATTCATGAGATAACATTTCTGACTTGTGGCACAGTCTTATCATGAGAATCTACTTATCATTCTGACTTGTGGCACAGTCTTATCATGAGAATCTACTTATCATTCTGACTTGTGGCACAGTCTTATCATGAGAATCTACTTATCAGTAAAATTGTCAGTTCCATCTTTTAGATTTATACAACCAATGTGAAATTGTTTTTGTTTTTTTTCTACCAACATCTTGATACTGGCAGATGAAACAAAGTGTGATCAGAAAATAGTTACAGGGTGGTTTAAAAAAAATGAAAAATAACGTTTGAAAAGTGTTATTTCTATCAGATTCTGTATACCTTCAAGTACTTTAACACAAAGTCATTGCTACTTGTGAATATAACCGCAGCAGAATACAAGATTTTGTACAACCCTCTGCAATAAATGCAGCTTCCAGTGATGTTAGCAACATCTATCTTGTACTTCCAAAGTCTTCACCATTATACAACTACTGGTCAGGCAGGAACTTCAGGTGCTAATAGCTTTGAAAATCACTTGACGCCATTTCAGGGATGCTCACCCGTTCTCATCCAAACGAACACATTTTCAGTCTGAGTAGCAGTGAGGCTGAAAAGTGGCTAATATTGCAGGTGCGTGCATCGAGCGTGGAAGAATTTTCTTACAAAACATGTACCCAGCTGCAATTTCTTCCTCAATAAAGGCAGACTATGTGGACAAAATAGTTCAAGGTATGAACAGGCCAGCCTGATGAAATTACACTTTTAAAATTAACTTTCATTTAAAAAATACTCAAGCTCAAATTCTGTACACACCTTGTATATGAGAATAAGGACATTTCTGGCAAAACAGAAGTGACAAAGACATGCATAAATTATATCTGTGTATGGTATAGACAATATAGACAATGTTCTTATACCCAGCAAACAATGGATTTATGGCATCTGAAGTGACATACTCACAAATGGTAATGGTATGTAATGGAGATGTAAGATTGTCTATATGCTCAGCCAACTTGGACACTGCTGTAACACCGTCAAGTGCTGATCAGGCACCTACAAATAACATTGGTGCATGATATATCAACACCAGATACATGCTGCTATTTAACTGTCTTGTACTCTGACGGCTTGAACATCTGTGGTGCGGTACAAGTATGTAACACATTCACAAATGATACTAGCATCTTGACAACAAGTATACAATTTGTCACAAACACTGCTCATTTTGATCTTGTTCAGAGACCATCTCTGCCAGATATCTCAAATGACACTGTGGAGCTCATGGACAAATATAGACACAAAGCATCAGAAAATTACATCGAAGAAGAGACAGAGATGAGATGTTGGTACAGCAAAGCACAAAAAGCATAACAAGCAAAGCAGAATTAAGCAGACAAAGATCAGACTCAGGGTAGGACTGAACTGAGAGCACACCTTCATAGAATGGGTCGCTGAGACACTACCACCTGCACCTGTGGAGCAACCAGTAAACACCACAGCACAGCCTACAGAACTGTTCACATGTTGTCAGGGCATGGAAATCAGGCTTACAGTGGCAACCCTACAAGACAAGGCACACAGAAGACCTCAATGACAACCTCCTGTGTTCATGACCCATGAAATAAGACACATGTCAAGCATTTCTCACCAAAGAAGACAATGAGGCAGGAGGAAAAGGCAGACTGTTCATAAGACAACAAATGACCCATATATTACACATACACCTATATTTCCTTATCAACACACACAGATAACATTGACATTTATGATACGAGATCTATTAGCTATTCCTAAAAATGATTATTACTACACGACATCTGCAAACTTAACTTTCTACACTCAGTAACCTGGTTCATCAGTTTTGCAACTAATACCCAAGTGAAAATAACAGAATTTAAAAATCACACACATGATCACAAAGTTTAACTCATCTTTTAAACTGCTTTCCCCAAAGTATACTCTTTTCAGTGAGGTATTCATTTTCAAATATAGTGCATTACATTCCCTAGCGTATGACCTCTAATGCAACAGCCTATTGTACAAGTATCAATGTGACACTAAAACATCATATTGCCTGTTTTGAGAGCCTAGAGAAAAGCTCTCCCTTGCACCAAGAAATGTGTTGGTCCTTGCACAAGTAAAGCTAATATACAACAGCAAGTACTGCTGTACAAGTGTACAATGACAGGACATCACACACACACACTAGATTACTACATTATGAGATGGGGATCATAATTTTATCTTATCACCTTGCTCAAGTGCCAATTTTACAAATGCGTAAAGACAAACATGAATTGAAATATCTAACTGGCACAGAAGTTATAAAACACGCAGCCAGATCTCTTTCGCTCACTCACATGCAATTATAACTAAACACTGAAGCGCATATGTATATATCCTCCAAAGAAATCTCTTGTGCCCATCTTATGATGCTGAGTCAAGAAGAAGAAAAAATAAACCTACTGGTTGAGGACAAATCCTCTGCCACTCGGGATTGAATACCAAAATGTTGTGTTAGTTAAGTGCACCAACAACTATGCTACAACTACCATACCTGTGACGTGCTTTCACAGAGTTTCTTAACATTCACAACTTATTTGCTACATCTAATGAGAACTGTTAACAGAGATATGTTTTTGGTTACATTTCTTGTCATTTTACTTTTTAGTCAATGTTAACAAAGACAGATGTGTTTTTAAATTTGCAGATATTTTAACAAGGTTAACTGTTCTAAATATTGGGCAATGTTAAGAAAGATCAATTTTTACTTTATTTTACAAACAATTTTAACATTGAAAAAATTGTATTTTACAGCAAGCTATTATATTTATTATTATTTGCTTTATTTTATTATATGTACTTATCATAACACTGACACGAAGATCTTCAGTAATGTTAACAAGGATAAATGTTTACTGTAATTTTAATATTTCACTGACAAGATCATTGGTGGATAACACAGAAATATTTTAACATTATACAATAATTTTAATGTCAAACGGCTCATAAGTAGTTCATAGGCAATATTAACATGAGAAATGTGTGTTGCATTTCTGAGGCAACTTTAATGATGCTACACGTAATTTGCATGCAATGTTTAAATTGAGGCAACTTACATATTGCTACATGTTGTGGTCTGCATGCAAATACTACACTGAAACAACTTTAATAACGATATATGTTCTAGTCAGTTTGCAAAGTTTACACTGAGGCAACTTTACCAACGATACATGTTCTAGTCTGTTTGCAAAGTTTACACTGTGGCAACTTTAACAACACTACACATTGTAGTCTGCATACAAAGTATACAATAATAATTATTTGCAATACTTCTTACAAACTTTTATAACTAGTGATCATTCACAGCATAATTTGAAATGTCATTTACAAACACGCACAAAGAAGCCCCAAAAATGTCAAAGTAAATTGTATGAAATGTCATTTACAAACACACACAAAGAATCCCCCAAAATGTCAAAGTAAACTGTATGAAATATACAACTTTCATGTCTCCAATGTTGATCTATAATTTAGTATCTTCACAATCTAACAGTTTTTAGAAAATATATAAAATAAAACAACGAAAATCTGTTGACGATGAAAGCAACTTTCATCCTTCAAGTATTATACTTAAACTTGATGTCTTAACACTGAATTTTGTAAATATTTTTTTTTTAAATTGCTGCCTGGCCTATACCCATTTAATATTTTGTTGTTTTCATCTGATTATAACCTCGAAGCAACATGTCTTTAAAAATAAACCAGTCTGTTATAACACAATACAAGGAAAAAAAAAGCAAACAGTTGGGAGAACCTTTACATCCAACTAAAATAAACTAAACATTTCAAATGGGTGAAAAAACAATTGTCAATGAAATTTGTCAACCCAACAACCTAAATTCAAGGGAAAAAAATAACTGCAAAAAGAACATGAAATAAACAGGGCAACATTCAGCTTTGAACCAAACCAGAAAAACAACATCAAGGGAGGGGGAAATTTATAACAATGTATTAAATTTGATGCATTATTTTAAATTAATTTGGTAGCTCTTACTTAAAAGTTCATGCAAAATTTAGTGCTCAAACAAAACCTCTCATTTATACAAATAACAAATTAATTCTCAAAAAAAGAAAAAAAAAACAATCTCAACATCAATCTCAAAATATTTTAAAACCCCAGGAATGAGACAGAAAGTGTGTTTAGCCCAAGTTCAGCCATAACTGAGACACCTGCTGTGTGTTAACAGAAAATAAAATGGACTGAGTTCTTTGCTATTTTTATTTATCCAATTGACAGCTAAGTCAGACACCTAATTGTGAGACTGCATACAGTGATGTCATAACTAAGATCTGAACCAGCAACTAGTTGCTGATGACTAACCTCCTTTCCTCCGAAGTTGGAGAGTATCTGCCTGCACGGCAAGGAACCACCAGTCTGCACACCAATAAGCCAGACATGTGACAACGGATACTCTCGGTAACCTCAATCCGGTATGACATCACTCTGATGTTGGACAACAGGATGTCACCATCCAACATACAGGACTTCATGCTGGAGTTCACAGCTAGCGAACGCAAGCAAGCAAACTAACCTCCTTTAAACACTTATCTTGATGTGGGAGTCTCTGTGGCAAAGTAGTCAAGCCGTCTAACTCGGGCTCCGAAGGTTGTGGGTTCGATTCCGGGCCATGTCTTTCGATTCACAAGTGCATTTTTTCGGAGACTCCCGGGGGTCATCGCTGGAGTACCATGCTTTGTGCGGCGCTTTCGGCAGATTGCTGAGGAAAGAGACTGAGCCATATGGGATAAAAACCTGGTGCAATGAAGTCGACCCTGTCGACTTTTAAGCGACTATCTTGCGGTACAGACAAATCACATACTATATGTAAGTACCGACTGGCAATCACAGAACGACAAAAGTAGACAAAGAATACATTAGCTAACGAGAAAGAAAATTAGACCAATAAAGGTTGAAACAGGTTTAAAGGCCAGAGGATTGACTTCATTATGGCTCTTTCCGCAGCTGAGCGGTTTGCCTTAGGCATCACACACGAACACCGTAGCTCCAGCCATGACACCCCTCCAAGGAGTCTCTGAGAAAATTGCATCCATGAACCAAATGGCATAGGCTACTCCAAACAGTCATCTTGAAGAAGTAATCTCTTACCTTGAATATCTACCTCCTACCTTGTATAATCAACACCTGTTTATATATGATGTCCTTATATGGCCTCAGTATTTACCCAATGAATCTTAAATTTTCACAAGTACCTAACACACAGCAGTTAGGTTATTAAGCCTGGACATAGGTTCCCAAAACCTGGTAAGACAATTTGTTTGATCTAGTGAAGGCAAAATAATATTAAGAAATAATAATAACTAGCCTACATATATGGTGTCAGCAAAATGTAGGAATCTTTACCTTTGCACTCAAATCATCCAGATATTCGGTGGATACCAGCAACAATACATAAAGATTGTAGTAGAAGGTCTTTCTTTCCATGCCTTTACAATGTCATAACTTATAATATATATCTGTCTAACGGCAGTCTGTTCCTTTCTGGTAATTATGGAACCACATTTCGTGAAAATCAACATTTCAGATAATTATGGGATCACATATGGTAACAATCTGTTCATTTCTGGTAATTATGGGACCACATGTGGTTAACAATATTGTTCATTTTTGGTAATTATAGGACCACATGTGGTTAACAATATTGTTAATTTTTTGGTAATTATAGGACCACACATGGTAACAATATTGTTAATTTTTGGTAATAATGGGACCACACGTGGTAACAATATTGTTAATTTTTGGTAATTATGGGACCACATGTGGTAACAAATTGTTCATTTTTTGGTAATTATGGGACCACACGTGGTAACAATATTGTTCATTTTTGGTAATTATGGGACCACATGTGGTAACAAATTGTCCATTTTTTGGTAATTATGGGACCACACGTGGTAACAATATTGTTCATTTTTGGTAATTATGGGACCACATGTGGTAACAATCTTGTTCATTTTTGGTAATTATGGGACCGTGTGTGGTAACAATCTTGTTCATTTCTGGTAATAAGATGATCATATACATTAGCAAACAAAAAGCGTAATGTCTGAATCATTATGATTAAGACACCATACATAAATAAAATGCTAATATCTGTTTCCCTGTGATAATGATGAGACCATGTCGAATAATAAATGAAGAAAAAGTCAAACATGTTGAAACACCATTAAGGCAAAAAAGAGACTGGTGTGAGGCCTGTATTTCTGTGACAGAATGGTGTGCATTTGGGTAATATTTTTTCTGTGTTTGCTAGCAACCTTTACTTTCCCAGATAAATCTTGGATATCCACATTTTAGGGGTTACTTTTTAGGCTGGTTTGAGCCCAGCGCTGTACTGGTCTTTTAAATTCAGCAATGCCACTGCTGACGATGAAATCCAGACCGCTGTGTTGACAGGCGAGTGCACTGACCATTATGCTACCATAGCTAACAATAATAAATCATATCTAGATCTGATAATTGACGGATCATATATTAGACTACAAATATTGATGAATAATGTGGATGAAATACTTCACGTTAACAAGTAGAACACAAATACTGATGAAAAGAACAGGTGACTCATTTCACGCTAACTAGTAGAACACAAATACTGATGAAAAGAACAGGTGACTCATTTCACGCTAACTAGTAGAACACAAATACTGATGAAAAGAACAGGTGACTCATTTCACGCTAACTAGCAGAACACAAATACTGATGAAAAGAACAGGTGACTCATTTCACGCTAACTAGTAGAACACAAATACTGATGAAAAGAACAGGTGACTCATTTCACGCTAACTAGTAGAACACAAATACTGATGAAAAGAACAGGTGACTCATTTCACGCTAACAAGTAGAACACAAATACTGATGAAAAGAACAGACGACTCATTTCTTGATAATTTGTGGACCACGGACATCAAAGAATAAAACGGATTTTTTTTAACATATAGAAGGTCCACCAGAGAGATGAATGGAGACGGATTGTATTTGCAGCAAAGAACCTCAATGGCTCGGAAAGCTGAAGAAGAAGAAGAGATAGAATTATATAAAATGTTGCTTTTTTTCTCCAAAATTGGACGCAACATATAATAACAAATACACCACCTTCTTTCTGGTCATTACGGAATAGCATATACTGACATACAACAGTACAACTTGTAGATGACGAATACTTGATACTGATTACTGCCAAAAAATACATCATTGCTTGTTTTTATGTGTGTTGTGATAGTGATAATCATGAGACTATATGCATTAACTTAATAGGAATCTTTTTATCTTCTGTTACAATTTTACAGTAAAATTAGCAACCCTCCACTCCAAAACTTAAAGACTAGTAACTTTATTTGTAGTTGGAACAATGTAATGCACTCTTCAGAAACTAATACTAAACCAGTATGAAGTGTGGCATTAGTGTTTTTCTTCAACTAATACCTTTCATGGCAAAACATTGCTCCTCACCAGGAACTACACCCAATCTACAGTGAACAAATCAGGCAAGGGAGGAACCCTACCACTGGAGAAATTGTGGGGTAAAGTAACGACTGGTGAAATTGTGGGGTAAAGTAACCACTGGTGAAATTGTGGGGTAAAGTAACCACAGGTGAAATTGTGGGGTAAAGTAGCCACTGGGGAAATTGTGGGGTAAACTAACCACTGGTGAAAGTGTGGGGTAAACTAACCACTGGAGAAATTGTGGGGTAAAGTAACGACTGGTGAAATTGTGGGGTAAAGTAACCACTGGTGAAATTGTGGGGTAAAGTAACCACTGGTGAAATTGTGGGGTAAAGTAGCCACTGGGGAAATTGTGGGGTAAACTAACCACTGGGAAAATTGTGGGGTAAAGTAGCCACTGGAAAAATTGAGTAAAGTAGTGAAATTGTGGAGTAAAGTAACAACCGGGAACAAGAAAGGACTGAGAAAGGTGTACACAACTGAATAGTTAATTGGAACAGAAGGAGTCAACTTACACAATTGTTAAAAAGGGTAAAAGAAATTAGTTGTAAAAGTGGTAACCGTGGTAAAAGTACAAGCACATCAACAAAAATGAGAAGCGGAACCTAACTTTTACAAGAACACAATCACAACTGACAGAATGGATGTTGCGGCTGCAGCCTTCGTCAGCACACAAACAAACAGAATGATAGAACAACAAAAGTTACTTAGTGATATATTCAGTTATCAGAGTAGGCCCAGAAATGAAACACACATGGAGTGTGCAAATCAAACCGAGCCACTGTATACATATTTTCTATTTAGTTGAATCAGTGTGCCTGTCTGTTGTTAGTGTGCTGATATAGCCACATTATCCATTCTGACAATTGTATAAGCTGCCCAATTCCACTTCTCTTTTACGATTTACACAAAATGAGGTGGACTTCCAATGTGTGCCACTTTGATTTGAGGCAAACCTCCCTGTAATCCCAGCAGCCTTGACAACAAGGGACAAACACCAGTGTCTTGGTTGTACTCAAAGGTAACATAAGACTACAACCACTTTCTGCACAGAGCTCTTTATCAGTGTTGATTGCACAAGTGCATAAAGTGCGAGTGCTATGTCAAATGACAGTTTCAATACCGCTTCGTGACTGACTCTTTGCAACAATCAGTAAAACAAATTAGAGAGGAAAACAAATGTGGCCAGGAAATGAACTGATATTTCCACCTTCTGGCGCAGCCACTAAATAAATGAGTCCCTAAGAAATTAAATGGTACTTGTTTTATATAAAAGCATCAATTTAATCCTATCTTATTCTGGAGTTTTGTTTCAGAATCATAGACGTTTGGGAGCGGTTTCGGAGAATATAGATATTCTATAACATTAAGAGATTCCATTGACACTTCAAATAATGCTTAAAATTGGCAGGCATGCATCAGAAGACGACCTAGGCCATTTCCTTCAGTCCACCAAAGTTAGAAAAGGCAAAACTCACCGAGCTGTAGTAACTAGTCACACAAGATTACAGTCAACTCAAAATAACAGTTTTCTGTCTGTGAAATGATTAGGTTTTACTGATGTCACTGCTTCTAATAGTAGTTATAAGCTCATTTTCTTGCCAGTTTGTCTTTTCCAACTCTAGGTAGTCTATTCCAAGACATTGAAGCTAAGTCTATTTCATCATCATTCTATTAGCCCTTGTACTTCCCATGTTACTCAGTTTCTGTCTTATATTATTTTTACTTCGTAGATTCTCAAAGGACTTTTTAGTTATGCAACTAACTATTTTTGTTCCAGTGTATTTAGGACTGACATTCCAAGTGCCAAACTGGAGGCTTTCCTTGGTAAAAGATGGGTTTGTTTTGCATGCAGCCCATTTTAGACTTCTAGAATTTTTTTTTCATTTTGACTGAATGAGTTTTTTTTCTCTCCTTTTCTGGAAACGTTTTCTGGTTGGTAGGGTATTGTGATGGAAGTTTTATATGTGTTGGAGTTACCTGTAAAATGCTAGTCTGCTGCATGAAGAAGGAATAGATCATTGCAATCAATCACTGTTGTGAGAATTGAGCCCTCCAGTTGATGTACCAGGTATTAACATGTTATTTCAGATTAAAGCACAGAAAGTGAAATATGTCTGCAGGATGAGGGTGGTTCTTGTGATTGGCTTGTAATGTAAGGCAGTCTACCACAGTTCTCAGTAGTGACCACAACTTTGTTGGTTAGCACTGACCAGAATTCCGTTCCTAGCGCTGATCACTACTTTGTTGGTTTGGTAACCATTACTTTATTAATCATGCTTATTACAGTAACCACAGTTCCCAATGGTAGCAAACTTGTATTCTGTCAACCTCCCTAAAAGCATGTCAATTAACCAAAATGACCTTTTTGATAGAGAAATTTAGCTATGAAGGAATATTTTTATTGCAGGGAAGACTCAAGTTGAATTAGAAGATGTGGGAAGACACTTGTCGTGCACTGATAGCTGATCAAGGCGGTTTCAGTATGATCTGCTATTGTCCACTCAAGTAGTAATAATCTACCTTGGCCTGAATCAATGTAGAAAGATTATACCAAGTTAATTACAACATCAATATTCCTCGCATTCCTTTGTTAATTCAATAGACAAATACACAGGAATGCACACATCTTTCAATATCAAGATGAAATCTTCCAAAAAATTAGTTCTTTATTTCCTGGCATTAAAATATAAAATGTCATGAAATGGAAAATTCAGCATTTCCAAAATGCAAAGGTCTGAGACATCCAAAAACAAAAACAAAAGAAGGAAAAAAGCATGACAAACTGTAATATCAACTGACAGACATTTGTTCAACAATGCTGAAAAGTTCTACAACAAGCCCAAGCTGTAGATTCACCCAAATGAGTGATACAAAGAGTGTGCATGTCCCCAAATACTGTTGTCAAATGTGCAACTCTCATACAGAAAGAGTAACAAAATGATCCAATCACTGCTACCAAAGTAACAAAATAACAGATCATTTTGTAATCCAGATCACCGCTACAACAATAACAAAATGGCTCAATTCACGACTATGTCAACAAACCAGCCCAATTCCCTGTTAAGTCACGAAAATACCCCAAAAATGCTACCAAAATGATCTGGATCACGGATTCCAAATCAAAAAATGAACTGCAATCTCAACCAGATCAATAAAATAGCCCCATTCACTGTCACAGTAACAAAATGGCCTCCATTCACTGTCACAGTAACAAAATGGCCTCCATTCAGTTACAGTAATAAAATGGCCTCCATGCATGGTCAGAGTAACAAAATGGCCTCCATGCATGGTCACAGTACAAAAAAATGGTCTCCATTCACTGTCACAGTAACAAAATGGCCTCCATTCACTGTCACAGCAACAAAATGGCCTCCATTCACTGTCACAGTAACAAAATGGTGTCTATTCATTGTCACAAAATTACATTACTGCTATAGCAGCAACAAAATGACCCACACCTCACTGCTCAAATCTCACAATTATCTGCCTCTCATAGTTACAAATCGAACATACTTTCAGATTAATCATTCCTACAGCAAGGTATCCATTGGTGAACTGAAAAACAAGCCAGTCATTAAATTTTACAGAAATGAAATGCATACAACATGGATACAGCAATCTCAACATGGCTTTCATGATATGATCAATAAACAACAGAAAAGAGTTTGCGCCCAATAACAAATGGCCGCCGCTGTGACAATACACGAGGCGATCATATACTGACAAGTGCACTTTTGTAACAAAAGGTAATGCCTTGCCTTAGAGGTATGATGTGACAGACCCACATATAGTAGGGTCACCACATTATGAGATGACGGCTAGCTCCTCCCCCTCCCAGATATGTGTCAATGAGGCTGGGTCAATCCAGACTCATTTCACAAATGAATGTGAAAAAACAAACTGCAGATATAACACAGCCCACTGAACGGGCAGCCAGTACCCTACTGCACACCTTAAGTTACAATAATAATGCAGGAATAATTCAATGGGTTTGACCTTTTTATCAGGTGCTGTACGACCAACCACCCATCCCCAACCTTGCATTCTGTCAAGTCCAGTGCTTTTCTCTTTATCATCTTGTACAATATTTGAAATGCCCAAAGACCCAAGTTCCCCAGCACACTTGTGCTGGGGTTACACCGGTATGGAACAGACATTTCACTGACTGATTTGAACAATGGACAGAGATCATAAGGAAAAGAACTGGTCCCTCAACAGTCAATGTAGTTTGGCTACACACTCATTAAAAAAAAGGCACATTGTTTAAGAACATGAAAACCATGTGAAGCATTTAAATACCAGACTGCATGAGTAACTGAAAATCTGCGAGAACAAAAATCAAACTAAATGCTTCAAATTTATAAATTTCAGAAGAAAAAACAACTGATCTATTTTCTTTCCAAATACATGAATGAAAACAAACCTATTTGTTTCATATTAGCTCTTCTTACATCTATTACTTTTAGAGATAAATACTACGCATTATCTTTTGGTAAATAATGTATTGGACAACACATCTACGGTTATTTATTTTAACTATCCATACTATTTTGGAAAACAAATGAATGACAATTTTAGCGAAGAAGCATTTCATTGCCACCTATGATAAATACTTCAATCGTCTTTTACATTTCAAGCATTCACACCTCCCCTCCCAAATATATTCAAACACTGGACTTCACAGGTACAATACCCAAAGACAACACCAGTCACACAGGTTACACAACCTGACGCACTCACCAGTTACCTATGTCAAAGAAACATAAGCAGCTGTATACAATTATATGCTTTCCAGATCACGTTCAAGAAAGTGCTTCTGGAATATCTTCATATGTTATCCAGAATGACTAGCACAATACACAACCTCAACCGTCAGTCTACCAAGAAAAAAAAAGCAATGATAGAATCAAAACATACATACAGCATGTAGAGCCGCCATCATGTGGATCAGGAATGTAACCGCTGCTTCAGTGAAATTCAATCTCACATTTTTAAAGACATTTCCATGGGCTGCAGTTACCCTAAGGATGGTTTTGGTGAGCAGCAGTTCAAATACTCAAAAAGACTGCATGCCCAATGCTACAAAGACCATTCAGTGGGCTAAAGTACCAGAGCCCTAGAGACTTTCAGTGAGTTGTAGACCCAGTGCTCTAGACTTTCAATGATCTGCCGTTCCGATTTTATAAAAAAACTACTTCATTGGGCCGAGGCCTCAATGCTACAAAAATTGCTTCAGCGGACAGCAACTCTACTTCCCTAAACCCTGCTTTATAGTTACACAGCGGTCATATTCTCAAAGGGCAGTTTCTTAAAACCCAAAATGACAACTGAAAAACGACCTTACTATCATGTTTATTACAGACTACCATTTCAAAGGGAAGTCATCCCTCTGGCCTGCAGGTAGACAAGACTTTCCGTGGACAAATACAAACATGAATCATAAAGCACTAAACATTTCCATCAGCTCTCTGACAAGTCACACTGAAAGTCAAAGACTACATTAGGGAATGGTCCCTTTTTGTTTGCTGTGTTCATGCCTTGGAGATTAAATATTATGTGATCTCTTTTCCGTGACGAGATCAATTATTTTATAATTCACAAGATTGTTTATCAACGGAACAGATAACCTAGGGAATGACATAAATTAAACCAAAAACAAACTGCACAAAAAACAGACACGTATTTGGGCAATTTACACAAAAATACTACATTTTACTGCTTTCTAATATTTGTTTATCCAATTCTTATTTCCACAAAAATATTAACGAAAATGTCATGTTTCGGCAGCCTTCAATTACATTTACTAGAGTGATTTTTTTTAAAATTTACTGTTGAAATAATTTTCAAAGAACTATGATAATGCGCTAACAAAGTTTCAAATTAAGCTTCTTGTTGGTCCTTGCTGCATGTTTCCCTTGGAATTTAAGTTATGAAGAACAATTCACGTGAATTACAAAGTGGCAAACAGCACAACAAAATAGTGGAGTAAACATCGAGCTGTACAAACTGCAGGAGGGTGAACGAGGCAGCAGCAAGTGAAAACACAAAAACATTTAACACCCCACCTCCCCCATCCCAAGAGTTTGGCAATACAATCTTTTCATGAGAGATGGCAACCCAAAATACACTAGAAATTCAGTTTATTTTAATTCCCTCCTTCCTTACCCTCGGCACAAAATTCTGTTCTACTAACACCCTCCCCTAAACATGTGATAAAGTTTGACAAACTAACCCATGTGTTGTGTTTTGTGCGAAACATGACCGTGGTTGCATCTATTGTGCAACAGCAAAGTAGACTTCAACAAAATGTAACAACAGTTCACAGAAGCTCACAGCAATAGTTACACGGATATTTTCTGACACAATAGTTGGATGTGTCATTATTTGTCTTGACCGGTTCGTGTCAAACATACAGTTTCAATATACAACTTATACATCAGCTACATTTTATAGCCGAGACACATGATTCGACCTGTTCATAAATTTACACTAAACCAAAAAGAATATATATACACAGTGCACTCCGCTTAAGGTGATCACGGAAGTGACAAATTTCTGTTGTGAAGGACAATTTGTTTATCCCTAACAATTTTTCTTCTTTGTCTCTTGTAATAGGAATTTCTGATAAGAAGAACTATTTATAGGGTCCCATGTGAGTTAACTTTATCAGGTCAGCACTGTATCAATAAATTTTGTTACTAAAATTTTCCATGTGAGATTTTTCAACTGATTGCAGCCCTTAGAACTTGCCAAATAAGCATGCTTAAACATATCTCAAACCAGTTTAATAAGAAGACTTGTCAGTATGATATTAAGTAACAAACTCTTAATATTCAGTTATATGTTAACTGTTATTTTCTACAGCTGAAGATGTGACTTCTTGCTGTCTGTAAATGAATCCTGGTTTGTCTTCCCCAACTGGTTGGTATGCTTGTCTGCCCACTTAGCACATTAATCATGATGAATCTCACCATGTACATTTGCTACCGTGTTCTTGTTTGCCCACAGACAGTGGACACTGGTGCCAATGTAGTTGTGTGTTACATGTCACCATGATTGAGACATTCTACACCAAGCAACTCATCATGTGCTGATCAACTAATATCATATGCCTAAAACTATATCTTATAGTTTTTACACCTGAAATTGGACTGATTGCTTCTATAGGAAGCAGCTTGGCAGATGTTACCAGCTGCTTCATACATTTCTACTGACAAATGAATATACAGGAGTTAACTGATCAACATGTGATTGGCTTGGGGTGGAAAATGGTAGAGGCTAGAAACTTAGTATTGTAACCTCTTACGGCCACCAGCTGTGGATTAACAACAATGCTCTTAACACCGACAAAACCACAATCCGCAGTGAACTTCTTGCTGTGACTTGCATAAACTCTCGAGTCCATCAAACTTATTATCAATATTTTGGTTTTAAACACAAACTCTTCCAAGATAGAATACACATAGAATCTAGCTAGCTTCCCTTGCTACAAGCTGTAATCGACCATTTCTGCAGTTGCAGCCAAAGGGAGCATGTTCAGTTTCCCCACCAGTCATTAGCTGGGGCTGAACTGTAGGTGCCTCCGTAACTGCCTCCGTGGTTAAACTGAGGCGGTGGGTAGTTGGTGAAGTGGTTGTTGAATGGCTGTTGGCCATTGAAGTTGGCACCCCCTTGTATGAATGGAGCCTTGGTGGGTTTGCTCTGCTGACGATAATCTCTTCCTCCAAATCCTCCGCCACTTCCAAATCTGTTAAAGAAAAAGAATCAGTTTAATACTTAACGAAAAAGACTCCATTTTAACTGGTCATCAGCAATGATCACAAACCTAACAAGCTGGCTGTAGACTGTCAGGGCGGCAATCATAATGCTGCAACCTGGCAATATGCCAAGAGATTCCTGCAGATCCAGTCTCAGCTGAGGTGGTTGCCCATGTTTGCAGAACGATAAGCAGCCACAACCAAAAGGGAGGAAACTAATGGGGGAAGGCTCACGACTTCCCCAAAAACCAAGAATACACTGGGGAACTTCAAGCCATACTGCCAGAAGTCATCCCTGTCAAAGCACCAGGGATGGGGTTAAAGGTGAGCTCTCAAGCTATGTTCACATACTCCTAAGGATATGATATATTCACAGCCAAAGAGAACAGCAATTCAGCCTCTGCTCTACTCATGATAAAACTGGTTCACAAATAAGAGAAGGGGTAAATTATGAACCTCTATTGTCATAAAAACCATACTGCTAAAGTACGTACCTTGGTGGCCATGGAAAGTAGCTGATAGAAGAAAAAAGAAAGCAGTCAACACCAGCATTTTTCAGCTGCTGTTGATGTACTAGGCAAGTGTTACGTTCAGTAGTTAGCCATTGCTTTCTGAACAACCGGCTCCCATACCAGCACGTTATAACAACGCGACACGGTCTGCTGCACAAATCGGTCGCAGCTGAGCTTCGAACACCTGGTAGCCAGCTCACAAACCATGTTCGCAAGCCTGTGGCCACGGAGACCGGCGATAGAAGAAAAGCTGATTATAAATGACCTGCTGAACTATCGACAGCCTGTGATAAAGACTAAATAAAATCTCTATAAAACTACTGTGTGTAAAGCTTGAGAAATTATGAAAGTAACATGAAGGAGTTCAGACATGGCAGCTAATGGTGTCAGTTAAGGTTAATTAAAACAATTGAATTGTCGGAAGGTTTTATGTTCAGTAGTTTGCCATTGCTTTCTGAACGGCTGGCACCGATACCAACGCGTTGTGCTGCAAAATCGCGGGCAGCTGTGTTTCGAACGCGGGTATATGTGAATTACAAACCGTGTCCGTAATCCCTTTGCCGCAGAGGTCGGCAATATGTCACTTAACGGTGGGGGGGGGGGGGGGGGGGGGGGGGGGGGGTGGGGTGGGGTTGGTGGTGGTGGTGTCAGAATATGGTCTAGCAAAGTATCAAAGGATGTCGATATTTTATTGAACCATGGCTAATTCAATTTTCTGGGGGCGCACCTGACTGTTGGGATATACAGGGAGATACAAAGGACAAGGAGAAGCCAGGACTTGGGTAAGTCTAGTGAAGACTCGGCCCATAATGAGAAATGAGGAATCAAAAGGAAGCGCAGACTGGGCATACAAACGGAGTGAACTGATTTCTATTGATGGTTCCACCTGACCAAGAGATGGTCCTGTGTAACAGAATACTCATCAACGTAAAACCTGTAGATGGCCGTGAAACTCATTCACTGAGGAGTATCAGAGTCTGAGATGATTAGCACATTTTTGTCATTGTTCTTATTTTTTTTCTTTTCATTTGATTATTATGCCCTAATGTAGTAATGTAGTGTCTTCACTGCGTTAGAATGTATTTACATGTATTTGTTTGCTGATGAAAGCTGGTCATCACAACGGCCGTAACTGTTCTATAAACCCGCATCACGCCATGTTTTTATTTTGTTTACATCTTCGCAGCTTTATCACAACACTAATTTTATTCATCCCTATGACAGATACTAGAGTGTAATAGCTCCCTCCCTTGCCCCTTTCTTCACAGAGAAATCTTTGGTATTTATTTACCTGGGCCAACATCAGATCCATTACGATTTTTTTTTTATTAGCAATTGTGTCACTTCTGTGGAGAACCCCAGAACTGTGTGGTATGCTAATGCCCTAATTACCTATAACAGTAATATCTATTAAGTATCCAGCTGACAAGATATTTCATAAGATAAGCCCCGTAGTTCCCAACAATCACTTACCTCCTGACTCCACCACCTCCACGCCGGCTACCCACAGAAGACCGAATATCCATGGACGACATGGACTCCAGCCAGGGAGGAACATCCTGGTTGGATTCACTGAGCAGATCAAGGAGATCCCTGATTATGTTTTTGTTTTTCTCATTGAAGAATGAAGTTGCCAGACCTGTAGTATACATTGGTATAACCTCATTATTAACAAAGGACTATAAAACCTTCACAAATTTAACAAAACATTCTTTGAAAGCATGACTGCTGCCAACTAATAACATATATGTTACTCTGGCACATGTTGTGTCTATTGCACTAGATAATGTTTAACATGTCAAGTGGTTGATTTAGTCTCGAGAGCAGCTGTCAGCAGCTTCCGATGTTGTGGGGTAATATTTCTTAATAAATCTATCACAAGTTTCAAAATCAAGGTTGTAGCAAATTTAACCAATGGGATTTTCAAGGTCTGCTTTGCCAATTAAGGCGTCACCAAACTATTATACACTTTGAACAGTTATGATCAAGCATCTCTCAACTGGTGTGGGTGTTCATTCTGCTCCTAATATTGCTATCTCCAACAAAACATACTTGACATGTTAATATTTTCTCAAGCCATGATTGAAGTCTACTAAGAATCTTCCTTTGCTGTCTTCATCTATTTCTTTTCCCATTCCTGCTGTTCTATTATCTTCTACCTTATCTGACCAAAAACTACCACTTTCAAATTATTTAGATTACTCATTTCAGATGGCCAAGCCACAAAGGTATTTACTGTATACTAACTGTAAAAAATTCACAGCTATATGTTCTTATGCAACACACAAGATTTTTTTTAGTTGAGTTAAGAACCGACATCACTGCACACACATTCCCGTCCCCTCGTTAAACAGTCAGCGAAGAGTCATACTACTAATCGTTCCCACAGCAATCTGATTTAAAATTCTCCTGGTCTTCCATTTCAGCTTTGAGATTCTTCCAGAACCCCTACCGATCCCCCGCAATCTCATTCTTTCCACATATGGGTTCTCAATCTGTTCCCCCGCCCTCTCCACCTGGTCTCACAAACGCATGACCACCTCCCCCTTGAACACAGGCAATCTACAATGAAGAGGTGCATTCCCTGCCAGCCTATCAGCCTGTTCATTTCCTCACATGGCCAGGGCAAAATATCATATATAAAATTCTCACAATCTGTGACCTCTGAAGCGAGGATAACCATTCCACACGAAACATTCCTTTCTCCATCTTACCAAGCATACTCTTTGAATCCATAATGAATACAATGTGTGTTGCAGTAGTCTCCTCTAACCAACGAAATGCCACTGTTACTGCTTCCACCTCACTTCTCATGCTGGATATTGTAGTCTCATATGCCAGACTCTCCTTTTTCAAGACTTGTCCATTAGCCTTTGCAATAAAACCCCAACCACTATGTTTCTCACCACAGAACGGTATAGATGACTATGTCACCTTGATGTGTGGTACTCTGAATCAGTTGTTGCACTTCAAACTCAGTGCGGCCCGCTGCCCATTCTCTGCACTCACGACCCAGTCGTACTATTACATTGAGCTAGTCTGTCATGTCTTCCGGAACTTCAACCCACTCTTTTCCATGATGGTCTCCAGATCACACACCTAATGTATGGATATTTCTGCCTGTGCCATCCAGGACCTAACCCGTCTTAGTCTATTGCCCTTGATCATACCCATGGTTTCATGCAGGGGGTGATCCCTATCTGCAGTAACTGTCAGGTACCATTTGGCCTGAAGGACCCTATGCTTATTCGTCTTTGTTGGTAGCTCCTGGATCATTTTTAAAAAAAAATAAAATGCAGATTTTGCAGGTATTATATTTTACATGTCTTATTTTTTACATGAAAGGTGGGAAGAGAAAGAGTGTGTATGTAAAAGAATATGCTAAATTGTGCTTGATGTTTGCAACTGTGCATGTTCCCAAAAGTAATCTTACCCAAGTTGCCGACACGCCCAGTACGTCCAATTCTGTGCACATACTCTTCAATGTCACTGGGTAGATCAAAGTTGATGACATGGCGCACGTTGCTGATGTCCAAGCCTCGTGCTGCCACCTGGTTGATAGAGACAATGAATGCATAACTAATATTACAAAACCATTTACAAACTCATAAAAATGGTAGGGAAGAGAAGCTGGTAACCTGACCTCAACTTTCTGTTACCTAAATGCCTAGTTCTATACCTAAGTAAATACTTAAGTTCTATAATTTCATTTGTCTATAGTAGTGTGCCATGAAATTGTCCCTTCATATACTATCTGTATAAATTTCTATTACAGAAAGATGTTACTATCATCAGCAGGTAAGTATACAATATTTATTCTACACAGAAAAGACATTTTTTAATTGTCAACAGGGCATGTAGAAATTGCCATTTAATCTGCACCAACCTGCATGCATCAATCAATGTGCAGGCACTGCTGTTTCAAACTCTATTCCTCCCTGGATCAACTACCAGAAACTGGCAACTGCAAATGGTGTTAGGTTTCTTGGAAGTATATAGCCTCAGTAAATTTACAAATTTTCCTTATTATATCATTATATCATTGCCTGAGTTCTTTATGCAGGCCACACCAGGCAACTCAACTTCCACAACCAACATTGGTTGTGATAATCTAAACTGAATGGCTATACTTTGTGGAAAAGTTGGAATTTCTAACTGCCCTAGGATTTCAAACTACAAAGATTGACCTCTGATCAACAGAGGTCAACATTTGATCTTGTGTTAGTCGATGAATGACAAAACAATTAACAACCATTGCATCCTGTATGGCCGAATATAACTCCTTCCATATTGGTCAGACCATGAGCACCTGTTGCAGAACACCTCCACTATTACATTTCCCCTGAAAATTTTATCAATGGAAAAAAAAAGAAGTAATTGTTGGTTGCATGTGAAAATGGATCTTACAGCTGTGGCCACCAGAATAGGACGATCTCCAGATTTGAAAATCCTCAAGGCATCTTCACGCTCTCGCTGCGAGCGGTCACCATGGATGCTTGTAGCCGGGTAACCTTCTCTCAACAGGAAATCCTCCAAAGAATCTGCTCCTTTCTTTGTTTCCACAAAAACCAGTGTCAGTGACTCTGGTCCTGTGAAAGATAAAAAGCATCACTAAATTAACTTGCCGTAACAAATAATTTATAATAGATTGTTAAAAATTCTACTTTATTAAACAAAACAAAGAAAGAAAAAAGTAATGGCAATACCATAATAGATATAGTCAAAGTAGGTTGAAGTGTTAACCCTTTACAAGGCGTAGCGCCCGTTACCGGCCGATCTCTAAATAAGAGCGTAGCGTCCGATTCTGGCCGATACTATTATGCATTGTAAAAACGCGATCTCTCGGCTTTCCGACACTTCCGACCGCTACTTTCACTTTCGCCTATAGCTTGACAACGTGGCCGCCATTTGTAAACGCGCTACAATGACTTTGAACAGACTTTTACGGACTTGTTTTGATAGTTTTCGGGAGTTTTACGCTGTTTTTCAAAATGGATTTCGGCGATTCTTCAAGTGATAGCCGAGATTTCGCTCTGTTCAATTTAAATGACATTAAAGGGCACGAAGTTGATTATTAATCGGAGCTAGATATCAGTGCAAAGCGTTACTTTGCATTAGCAGTCGTGAGTTGGACTTTAAAGAAAGTGATTATGATTCTGAAAATGTGTTTGTAAATTGCCGTATAGATGACGGAAAATCACAAACAACATGCTGTATTTCGTAAATATTTGTGTTCATATATGGATTACCGGCAACAATCACGTGAGTAACATATTCTGCATGCTTTTCCCTTCATTGTGTAATTTAACTAAAATCGGTTGACTAACACCGTATTTGTGATGTTTTTACTAACGCGACCCGAAATTTTTACAGAACCTGAAAAAATCTTGCCCGTTCAGGGCTACAAAACGGACAAGCGTCTGCCCTGTAAAGGGTTAAGCTTCAACACTTTTATGTCACATATACTTGATCACAGCATCACTCTTCGCTGGCTGCTGGATGAGGCAACAGAGCATGTGTGGGAATGTTCTGGGTGAAGTGATATCGGTTCTTGGCTCATAACTTATATTAGGAGCGTTAATTTGAAATCCGTTCGTGCCGCACAGTGCATAATTGCGTAAGTTGAACATGATCATGTCATAGTCATGTGATAAGTACTGCCCAATGATTTTAAAAAAACGTGCTTGTCGTCCCATTATGCATAGGTTCTGTTTCTGTTTGTGAGAAAATGGCCGGGTTGATCCAAAATCCGCGCAAAGTGCTGTGATTCAGTTTCTTTCATTTGAAGGATGTCGACCAGGGGACATTCATCAAAGAATGCAGGCAGCTTACGGTAACAAACGTGTGTCGAAGACAACAGTGACAGACTGTGCACAAATGTTTCAGAAAGGACGTCAGTTCATGACAAATCTTCGACGGTCGGGTCAAGCGCATATTGTTGCAACAGAAAAAACTGTGTTCACAGTGGGCACCATGGACGTTGACCGACCACCAAAAAGAGGAACGCATGGGATGGTGTTTGAACCACTTGCTGTGTTACAGAGTGATACATTTCTCTTCCACATAGTGGCAGGCGATGAATCATGGTGTCACCACTTTGAGCCGAACAGCAAAAGAGAGAGCATGCAATGGAAGCATGCTGGATCACAAAAAGCCAACAAATTCAAGCTACAGGTTTCCGCTGGTAATGTTCTGCTGCGCGCATTTTTTTTACCATGAAGGGCTATTGTTGGCCAACTTTAAAGAACCTGGTGTCAACATCAACTCTACCCACTACTTGGAAATGCTAGACAAGCTGCAAAAAGCCATCAAGAATAAACGACCCGGCATGCTTTCTCGTGGTTTGATTTTGTTGCACGATAATGCTCGTCCGCATGTTGCAAAGATTGTGCAGGAAGCATTAGCTTGGAAGAAGTGGGAAATTCTGCAACATCCAGCATATAGTTCTGATGTGATTACTATACTAGGTAAACACTAGGTTCAGTGAGCAACCACAATCCTATTTTGCGGACGGCATTCGCCGCCTACAATGGGATGCTTGCCTGAATGCCTATGGCGACTTCTTCTGACCAACCCATGGTGTATAATTCATTCAAAATAAATGCTTTGTTTAATCCTACCATACCTATTAATGTTTCTTTCATGCTTTTGTAATAAAGCCATTGGAACGGGTTTCAAGTGAACGACCCTTGTACTTGATCATAACGTGGGGAAGAGGGACGACCAATTCCCTCTTTGCCACCTCTCCTCACACAATTTTTACCCTTCTTAAAATGACCTGATTATTTTATAAGGTTGTATGACCAATTGACCAATATCAGAAACAAAATCATTATTGCTAGGGACTGCACAACATTGGCCTCATTTAACTACTATTCAAATCTTGGTACAAAAAATACCAAAGTAGCTAACACTCATCAGACTGGTCCAGTAGCCTCATAAGATAGGTAGGAATCAACTTCCTGAGTTAAAAGGTGGGTGGCGTGAAACTGACCACATCATCCATCCAGAATAATATCCTCAATACGCCAAATGGCACGGAACAGGGTTTTTAAATTCTTTTCACTGGAATCTTTTACAAATAAACATAGTAAAATCATTAAAAATAACTTCCTTATCCAAATCGTTAAAAACAAAATTAAACTCAAACTTAAATCTTATTAGGAAACATTACAAAAGGAAACAGTTTAAAAAATGTAACAAGAATTGACAAAGAAAATTATACCAACATTCCAAAACAGCAGGAATTAAAATATCTCACTCTGACCTATGAAGCCCCAGTATACAATATTAATTACTAGAGCAAGGACCCTTAGAACCTGCTAGAAGACTAAAAATGCCAAATATGACTAAAATAGCCAGAAAGAATAAAACATAATTGAACTCTTATTCCAAAATCTGACTGCTTAATTCTCAAATATCAAGGTGCATGCTAAATCCATATCTTGCTGGCAATATGAACTCTTAGCATATTTAAACAGTCTTGGTAACAAGCAATCACAATCTGTAGCACTGTTTCACTGGGCTTGAACCGATTAGTTTCTCTCTCTAAAAATGACCCCAAATACTGGAAGGGAAAGAGATTAGGTAGAGTATGCTATAACTGGAGACTGAACCACGTTGGTAAGATGTGCACTAACCTCAGATTCACAACGCCATATATTAAATATCAATGACTTTTCAATATAACTCCACAAAGATTGATACTGGACCTTACATTGCTGTCTTGGAATGTTAAAGACAACTGAACAACAAATGATTTCAACAAATGATTTTATAACTAAGAAGCTTGTATTTTCTTACTTGAAGTCCAAATACCACCACCTAGAAGACTCGGAGAATTGGATGGAAACGTGATAAAATGTATGCATTTGTGTTTGTATGGAGGAATAAATGCTGAGGAGCAAAAATGTGGTGGGGGGAGGGAGAGAGGGAGAGAGGGAGGGAGGGGGAGAGAGAGAGAGAGAGAGAGAGAGAGAGAGAGAGAGAGAGAGAGAGAGAGAGAGAGAGAGAGAGAGAGAGAGAGAGAGAGAGAGAGAGAGAGAGAGAGAGAGAGCCCTAACATCATACTAAACACACCATTGAGAGCTAACTTAAGACATTAACTGTTTCCACCAGTAGCAATTAGTTTCCACAATGGTGCCCTTTAAAATGAGATACACTACACACCCATAGTGAAATAGTTTATTCTGAAGTAACAGCAAATTTATCATGCTGCATATGGTACTGTTGGAAACAATGCAGAATAGATAACGGGATGATGAAATAACTGGCAATTAGGTGTAAAAATATGACAAGTACTAATAAAGACTGGTATATGACTTAAATATCTCAAAACACTATGTGAGTAGACTATGCAGAGTCAATTTTAACCACCCTGTCTATACTATGTGTTACTGAAAACATACAATGGCATGTAATATAGCAAACACACACACAATATTTATAAGAAGTGAAAAGTGCTCTTGCTGTACAAACATTTGCACACCCTTGATCAATACCTTCTGTTTCCTTACCGGCAGCATTGAGTAGGTCCAACAAGAATGAACGCTTCTCTTGTTCCTCCACCCACACAACCTTCTGTGTGATGTTTTCACTGGTGCTGCCCACTCGACCCACAGCCAGGAAAATGTAGTTATCCAAAAAGTCTCTGGCTAGCATCTGGATCAGAAAATCAAAAATGAATCTAGCAATGCTGAATTTAAGAATGGACAACACTGCGCATAAGTCGGATTATTCCAATAGAGAGAGGGGGAAAGAGAGACAGAGTGGGGGAGAACACTAATATAACTGTGTGTAGTTATTGAAGATATTTTAAAGAAACAAATGTACATTGTTCAAAAAACACCAAAAAAAAGCAACATTTTTGGTGTTACTTTTATAAAAGATATTCGCTGACTGGACATCAGGCAACCAATCGACTGTGTCCATCTGGTCATTAACTTCTTGTGGTTACGTAAATTGTACTCACCTCATGATTCGTCATGAAAGAGGTCACGGTCAAAACAACATTTTTGACAATAACTCATAACAGGTTCATGATAATCCTGTGAAACTATTGAACACAAAACTCTCTGACCATATTATTGAATGCCTATAAAAGATTGACGCTTCTCGAATAAATTCAGTTGAAAAGTCAGTGCGCAAATATGGCTTATCTCACTAAAGAACAACTCATCATTTGACATTTACAGGCTGAACAGTCACAAAGTGTAGTATCCAGAGAATTTAATGTGGTTAGAAGCACCATTAGTCGCCTTTGGAGGCTATTTTAAGAAACTGGCTTAGTGGCAGACCGGCCACGCAGTGGAAGACCCAGAATCACATTTGCTGCTGAAGACCACTTCATAAGGCTGCATCACCTTAGGAATCGATTTGCATCTGCATCCTCCAGTCCAGTCAATGCCAAAGCTCGTAGAATTTCAGATCAAATGGTCAGGAACCGGGTGCACGACGTTAAGTCTTTGAGCTAGAAGACCCTACAAAGGTCTTGTTCTTATGGACTGGCATCACCAGAACCGACTGCAAGTGGGCAAATCAGCATCGTCAATAAAATGGTACAAGTTTGCTATTGAAACTGCAATGTTGTTACTTTTGTTGAACAATATACATCAAAAACTTCACTTAAGATTTACAAGGATTGACAGGCACCAACAGAAAACACAAGAGAAATAGATGCAGATACCAGATAACACACTAAACACACACAAAAATGAATTCATATCCATCCATCATGTGCTATGCCGTAAAGCGTGGGCGGTCATGACTCGCCATTTCACCAGAGTCGTGGATTAGCTCAGTGTTCCTGTCTCGACCATGCCATGTAGCAAGCCATCCAGGATTTACTTCTATATGAATTTATATCCATTTCCAAATTACACTTGCAATGCTGAAAATTTGACTCAATTAGCAAAACAATTTTTGTGATGACTAGTGTGTTCTCTTGTATTTACTTGTTAAATTTAAGCTACAATCAATACCTACAGCTGCTGGGGGAAAAAACAGCCCACAAAACAGATTTCTTATCACACAGACAAAATAAATTTATGAATACCTGAATCTCTTTGGGGAAAGTTGCTGAGAACATGTTTGTCTGCCTCTTCCCACAAGGAGGCATGTTGTCTTTCTCTACAATGCGTCGAATTTGAGGCTCGAACCCCATGTCCAACATTCTGTCAGCCTCATCCAACACCAGGAACCTGAGAGAACAATATTTTATGTGGCTGTAGTGAATAAAACAGATCAGAGAGCTGCACATAAGGTATCAGCAACATGCACAGCACATCAGAAAAGTTACTGGTAACTACATAATACATCTGAAACATACTAGGGTGGTTTGTGGTGAGGTTCTTTGTATCACAAGCAGGTGGGAAAGGTAATGCAACAGTGTTGACAATATGAATCACATTTCCTCACTGTGGATCAGATAATTACAAGACAAAAGTTTTGGCATTCTATATTTTTGTTTTACAAAGCCCAGCATGCTGTGTGATTTGAACCTGATAAAGAAACCACAAGCAGGCAAAATCCAAGGTACAAGAAAAATACTAAATCATAGAAATCTGGGAGAATTCAGAACTAGATTTGACTATAGGAACTACAGCAATTTCAGTGGTGTTGGAAACATGAAGATGAAAAAAGAAGACAAGTGGTGCTACTTGTAGCAAAGAGTCTTGAAGGCTGATGAAGCAGAAAGCATAACTTAGATATTGCTACCTGATGTAACCAACAAACAGAGAACAGATTAAACTGCTCTAACGAAAATTAGTCTGAAGGACTGCACACATGGCACAAATTATGTTAATCTTCATGTGTAACGCCAGAAACTTCTTTCCTCATCATGTTTGCTAGTTTTAAGTACTATTTCTTCTCATAATGTGACTTTACAAATATCAACTATTTATTTCTAAAACAATGTATGGCTTTCATTTGTTTCTTGTAGTTTCTTATTCGCCGTCTCCCTGGCCTAAGAGTTAACGTCTTTTTCCATAATCATGTATATCCACGTGAGGAACGTAACTTGCACGAGAATCAGTAGCAGTTCTTGCGTGTAACTTACGGGGGTATGTGAGCCGATCGCTCAGAAAGCAATGGCAAACTACTGAGCGTAATCTTGCCAAGAAATCAACAATCAGCTGAAAGATGCTGATGTTGACAGCGATGTCCTGTAAAGGACATGCCCAAAAAAAAAAAATGTTTCTTATTCACTTTTCTATCCCATCCAGGATATTCTTTGCATTTTTCTCAGAAACCATTTCCACCACTATTAGATGTTTCCCAGAAAATTGCTTATTGTCCATGCTATAGAACACTTTTCCTCATGTTAAAGGGACTGAAATTTATGTAGCAAGCCTAAATATGTACAAATGGGTTCTCTCCAACAAGGAAGATTAGTGGTGATTATAACCAAGTATGCGTGAAGCAGTATGTGTCTTTCAATCACAGCAAGAGAAAGAATCAACCCTACCAGACCACTGTACCGATTTTCAGAAATTTCCGAATCTGCCGCTGTCCCTAATTTTCAGCATTTTGCCTATTTCGTGATAAATATGCTTCACAAACTAAAAATAACCAACCAATCGTGGTCAAAACTCATGTTTAGCCATTGCAAATGTCTGCCCCCATAGGTTTGAATTGACTTTGTGTGGATTTACGCGAAAAATTTATGAAAATTCTGAATTCACAATGAAACGAGCGATTGATGAACCAAGCACTTCAACAAGAAAGCGAAGTAGGTCCAGGCTTTTCAGTCCAACAGGTGATCGATACTTTAGTTGATTCAGACTGGATTGGCACACAAAGGTGGAATATCGGCGCTAGATGAAAGATAACCCTATTTTCTACGCCTCCAAGTTACATCTTATTCTAACCACTTGTTTGCATGTAACTAACATTTTTCTACATCATGTTGGTTTTTTCTCTTTAATGCCCAGGAGCCCAGGTATAGGGGACAGTTAGGGTTAGGGCCTCAGGTCTGGTAGGGTTAATTACATGCTGCATAGATACTGTACTATTGTATGCATGCCAACCATGGATCCTAAGCTGCTAGGTTGAGAAACAATTAACGGCAGCAGATAGGGTTTCTCAAGAAAATGTGAAGAACACAATTGACTGAGTGGAACACAAATGAGCTAGTCCAAGAGGTAGATGCAAACAAATAAATTAGATGTAAAAAAGATTCATGGGCATAGTATGAGAAGAAAACGAATATGTATTGATAATTGACAAACTTGATGAGAAAAGTTCAAAAAGAAGATAACAGAAAAAAACCGAAATGGCATAATACAATTTGGTTTGAGACTCACTATAACATGAGGAAAAAAGCCTGGATTACCGACGCTTACTGGCATAATACATGGTATGATGTTACGGAGCTGGAATTTCAGACAATAATTTAATGGCAATGATTTTTGTAACAAAATTGATAATTGCACTGCTAGTGAAAATTGAAGAAAAAAAACTTACTTGCAATGGTCCAGTCCAACTTTTCCTCTTTCCATCATGTCTACTAGTCGACCTGGTGTAGCCACTAGAAGGTGGCAGCCTTTGTCCAAATCTCTCATCTGTGCACCAATGTCTGCGCCTCCATACACAACACAAGGCCTTACTCGAGATCGGTAGGCAAACTGAACAGAAAATGTAATGGAAATGTGCTGTACTGTCATCATCTCATATCCTCTTCTAAAATACGTTTCTAATGCTTAGCACAAAAGAAATTAATTTATGGTCAGTCTCTAATGAGTACCAGGTCCTGCATCAGATACAGGAGGTGAATACAGAAGACTGCTGGCAGCACATTAAAAGCATTTGAAATAATGTATCTGATACGTTTGAAGGGGATACAATAATATAAAGTCAAGAGGAGCTTTAATGGCGCTAAGAAATTTCTGTATGTCGTAAGAAAAATCTCTAACGTAAATCACTACTGCTGAAAGGATCAGAAACAACAATTCAAATAATTACTGGAGAAAGCTGGTTGAGGGCCTATGCTCTATTGGATGATAAAAGGCAGAAGTAGTAGTTAGGAGAGCAAAAGATGAGGAAAAGCAGAAGGAAATGTGCTGCAACACTAAAAACAATGTGATATCCTGCTTCTATAACTGTTTGTAACATACATTAAGATAAGAGCCTAACCTAAACATTGTTTACATCTGATGGTAAAACAAAAGCCATGAATAAATATAATGTGGGAGAACTAAAGACACTTCACAGGCTGTGGGAGGCAAAGGCAAGTAACTAGTCATCCAACCTCTATATATTAAATGAGTGCAAATTACATCTTTAGTCACTTCACACCCCTAAAACTGTCTGCTGTAGAATTGCCACAACTTGTACATGCCAAGATCATACAGGATAAGACAGTAGAAGATGATAATAAAACCATAATCAAATCATAAAACCAGCATGTAACATACCTTCCTAGCTTCATCATAAATCTGGGAAGCTAACTCTCGTGTTGGTGCCAGAACCAGGGCAATGGGGAACATTTTTTTTCTGCCGTACTGACGACCAGCTTGGGCTGACTCTCCAGGGCCCATTTCATAGATCTGGTTGAGAATTGGTACCAAGAAAGCTGCGGTTTTGCCAGATCCTGTAAATAAATCAAGAACAAAAAGTCACTTTAGCACTGTGCAGAGCATAGTAAGTAAGAACAAGAACCCTTTGTCATACGACCTGAGAAGTAATGTAATGGGCACAGACCCATATTTTTTAGACCAAGTGGCACAAGGTGGGTGATGTCAGTATCTTGCGGGAAATTTTACTTCCTAAGACATTTCCTGGTACACATTTTAGACTGGGTCGACCTGACAATTCAAATCCACTTATCCCCAGCTTCACAAAAGTTGATCTGGAAAGAAAAGCTGGCTAGAGTGCTCACCTCAGATATTGTGTGAGAATGCACGGGAAGTGCCATTTATATTTTATATATAAATTCATGTGCTCATTATCATCCACTGAACTATAATGTTTACTATGCAAATTCTTTTAGTATAGCCAGTGCTTTTCCTACCTTCACGTTGGTCACAACTGCATCGTCAAGCCGTCTGCAATTCGGAGATTATTGAAGAGATAGGTTTTCTAATCTCTTTCCTACATACTGAAGCAGATACTGCTGTTATGTGTCTAGTTCCCTTTCTCGCTGCCATACCCTATCATAAAAATATGAAACCTATCCGGTACCCATTTCACCAGGAAAGGTCGACACTAGAGCCATGTACTGGTCACAAGAATCCTGCCACTGCTGAGGACTGCATCGGGACTATTGTTTTGATGAGCAAGTGCACCAACCACGGTTACTACCATTTCGTGTTTACAGCTTGCAGTGCACAAGCTTGTTTGATTAACTTCCAATAAACAGAAATATTTTGCCACATCAGGTGTGTTTTAATTTCATATAAATTTGCTAATATTTATATTGTTCTTAAAGAAAAGAAAATACGGGACAGTTATGTTTTATTCTTACTCGTCTTAATTTTTATTATATTATTTTCATCTCATTTTCGTCATAACTACCCTGTCTGAGTTAGGCAGTACATGTTTTCATATTTTTCCCTGTAGGATCTAAAAATAACTTTTTGTTTCATTACATATAATTTGCATCTCCTGATGTATCCCAACTAACTAGCCAGTGTTGTAATGATTGCTACAAAATTAAGAATTAAAAGAATTGCTACCTGTCTGCGCACAGGCCATGAGGTCCCTCCTGGCCAAGATAATTGGTATAGCAAACTTCTGAACTGGAGTGGGCTTGTTGTACCTGCTCAAGGTGATGTTGTTGCGGACAATTTCCCCCAAGCTGCAGTCTTCAAACTGTAGGAGGAGAATAAGACTGAACAATGGCTGCAGCATCAACATGGAAATATGATACAATCACTTTCAGATTAAACTGCAAATCATTAGCCACAAGGGTTGTGGAATTACTATTTCTGGTTATACCAACTGACCTTTAGACTAACATCACATTAACAGCATACTAAATGTGTGCATACGAACATACAGGGCTGTCAGGGTAGATAACTTGGCAATTTTGGGATAAGAACTGGATAAAAGATGATATATGGATGACAAAGATTAATCTACTGCTGAAATCATAGACATATGTAGGTAGCAATCTAGACAAAGTTGCAAGCAGATATAAAATAAGAATACAAAATGTAAGATCATTAGGAAATCTGTGGGAGTCAAAAGACACTAATATAAAACAAAGAACATATACTCAATGCAAATTAGCACTGTTGTATGGCTCAGACACAGAAATGAGAAAATAATAATTACTGTACTAACAAACAAACTACAAACATTAATGAACTGGTGTCTGCGTGTGCAGAATAGGCCTAGGACAGATGCTTGTAATACTCTATAATAGTATCAATTTCTGACGAGTTTCGAAAGTAAGAGAGAAGTATATTTTTAAGCACGGCCACTGGATTTGTTATCCCATCTTTGATGACATGCAACTGAAAATTAATCCACACAAGAAATCTGTACTTTTGCTTAAAACATGAAGATACTTGAATGAAATACTGTTCAATGTAATATTCCAAGCTCCACCCAGTACTAAAGTGTTATGGCCGAATGGTAAGAACTTTGAGGCTTGGTGGAATTTTTGGGGGGAGAATATACACAAATTTTATACAAATGAGCAGATAAACACCTACACTTTCTATGTTCTTAGGACAGTTGTCTCCACTAGCTTCAACTGGAATGTCCTCATATTTGTCAAAGTTGATCCCAGAGTTACCAGTCCCAAACAGCTCCCTGTTAGAGAAAAAAATACAACAAATTGGTTATTGTGTAAACAGCAGTCTATAAATTGGTTTGTTGTCCAAGTAAAGATAATTTTTAAAGAATTCAGATAAGGAATGTTGGCCGCCTTCCTAACAACGTAGGAGTTGTGTTTTGGTATTATTAAAGTTTATAATTTCATGTTTTTCTTTAGATCTGTGTTTCGTCCCTGATGAAGATTTGTATAATCGAAACGTCATGTTTTGTGTTGTAGTATACTTTGTATTTTATTATATACATTTTTTTTTTAAATTTCGTATTTTTTAAATTTTACCACTGTGATTCATGTTCGCCATTGTAGATTACGTTGTAAAGTATGCACAGTGTCCGTGTTTAGTATTTCTCACCTTGTTGCAGTAGCTTTATATACCTAACTGTTTTTATGTCCTATTGGTATATACTGATGCAGCCGTTGCTTCTCTATCTATAGGAATAAATAAGTTAATTCAGATCATGGAATTTTTGTTTGTTTTTGTGTGTCTTTCCAGTAACTATGATATGCACAAAGAGTCTTTATAAAAGACGTGTAACATATTTATCCATTTCATAATGTGTAGGGCTTATATTCTTGCTATATCTTCTTTCATACTTGAGAACGCTTTTTTTAATATACATTCTTCTTCTTCTGCGTTCATCCGGAGTTTTTTTTCGGATGTGATTGCGTTGCGTCTGTTTACAGCAGAGATGCGTTCTTGCACCGTTAGGCCGACACATCCGACTTCTGCGGGCATGTGTTGACCGGGTTAACCTTCCCGGGGTAATATACATTCAACTTATCCCAAAGTGGCTCACACTTTGTATTTAACTTTTCACCTGTGTGACTATGTAAATAGGGATCCTTGTGATAGACGGATATGGGTATTTTTGTAAATTTAAAAGAATGTTTTTGCAGGAGATGCCAGACAGCAGAGTTTGCAAGGTGCACACCAGGCACATAGTAGATGTGACAGAGTAAATAAAATATTTATCAGTTATAGAATTGTACACAAAGGCAGTCTATACTGTCCTGAGGTACAGTAGGCTTTGTTCTGGGCTGTCCAAAATATTGTATCTTGTTCTGGTATCTTTATGGCTTATTTGATTTTCTTTTGATGGATGACCTACCGTATAAAACACATAATACACATGTCTTACACACACACACAAGCAATGCTATGATAAATTCTGTCCAAAAAATAGTCGAATCAATACTCACGTTTCAAGTCTCTCATTCTGTGGGAGAGGGATAGACCAAATTTCACCACGGGCTTCATCACTACCATTGTCCAATCGATTGTCCCAGCGGTTGTATCCCTGACCTCCCGACCGACGTTCTCGATCACGATCTTCCAAGAGGACATCCCACCTATTTCCACCTGATACAGGAGGAGTGTTGCCTTGTCTGTTCCAGCGATCATTGTTTCTGCAATACAAGTAACATTTTAATGTGGATATGTTCATTATGTTAAGTGATCAAACTGCAACATTGGGGTGTGTGCTATGGCAATTTGGATAGCATTAAATTAAGAACATAAATCTTAGCTGTCCGGCCCGTTAACTGTGCAGGCTTTAAAATTGCCTTTTCCTCACCCATATGTTATATTGTCTTCTATGTGATTATATTTGGGTGAATAAGGTACCCAATATCAAAATTACTTTGCAAATGACTAAAGAAAATGCAGGTCTGCATGGCAAGAACAAGTGTTCTTAAATATCTGTTGTGCTGTAGCTGAGGTTAGTGGTTCAACCCCTATACTGGATAACTGGACTAAAATGTTTACCTGTCGTCCTTGACTTGGGGACTTAAATTACAAGCACCTCTGAAGTCGGAGTGGGTTTGCCTGATGGTGAGGGACATTGTTAACAGGGAAAGCTAACCCACACGCAAAATTCAGTCCATCACTACTATAAATAGTGTTATGGACTACGCTTTAGTTCAAAAGCGAGCGAGTGCAAAAAAAAAAAAACTATTAAAGAAAATCAATCATTACGTTACACAGCCAGTTTTGTAGTTTCCTAGTCATGCTTCGAAGTATGGACTGAACTCAGTTTACCTCATATGATCGGCCAACAGTCAGATATTTTCTGCAGCATTAATACAGTCATAAATATGTAAAACTAAAGACATCTGAGAAACCAACCTATCATACTGCTGGTAACTGCCGCCTCCACCTCCGCCGCCACCACCACCACGGCTATAGTTGCTCTGATTCCCAGCGCCACGTCGGTCATATCCACCACGACTGTCATAGCCGCCTCTGTTATCCCGGTCATTGTACCTGAACAGATCATACAACCACCGGAATAAGAAACAAATGGTGCAGAGGTAGGAGTGACACACAATATACAATTAAAAAGTACAAATCGATTTCTGACTAAATGAAACAATAAAAAGTACATCTTTTCTCTGCTAAATACATTATACAAAACAAAAGCTTAGATGAAAAGATACTGATTATCAGTTAAATACAAACCATATTTACAAACAGTATTTCCCATTGTAAATTTGAACAAAGAAGACAAGCAACAGATTGCACAATTAATTGCCTGGTCTTTATCACACACCACCTGCTGAACTCTTGCCTATCACTACAAATCCAGACAAAGGTGAAAGAAATAATTAACAAGAACAGAACAGTGTACAATGTACAACAGCCTCTCTCAGTTTCCTTGATGAATACCCACAGGACCTCTGGATATGGGTCAGCACAAAATGCTGTTCGAAATGGAGGAGCGGGAATGTTCACAGAATACCTAAATAATACTAGAGACACGACCAGAGTACTAACAGGAAAAGTACTGCTATAAATATTGATGCAGAAATCCAGGCAATCAAGATAGCAACATAGAAATTAATACCAGCCATAGTACCTGCGGTGCTATTGACATGCAAAATCAGTACCCGAGGCGCTCCTGTCTGGAAACTTGCGAGTACTACGGACACTACTTTCCAAACTTTCCAGCCAGCATAAGGTCACCATGCAGTGGATAGCATCTCACTATGGTGTACCCCAAAACGAGAGAGCTGATTGATTGGCTAAGGAAGGAACAATAGAAGAACAACCTGATGCACCTGTTATATACCACCTGCTCAAGCTGACTACCAACTTATGGTCAGACCAGATCAAATCATCATTGTGCGCAATAGATTACGCAACCACATGCATACACAATTCAAGATTGGTGAATCGGCCATGTATACACGTGGATTGGCACAACAGACAGCAGATCACACTCTCCAGGAGTGCCCAAAATACAACATATCTAGGCAAACCTTCTGGCCTAGACAAACAATGGTGGAAAAACTATGGATCAGTGAATGTGAACTAAAGAGGACAGTTAAATTCATACAAGAGTCAGCATTGCAGTTATAGACAATTTTCAAGCGAACGAAAGAAGAACTCCTGCCCTGTGGTCAACAAAGACAATGCTCATCGTATCTTTATTCCGTTGAGCAATAAATGTATGATTAAATTTGCTGAGACTGCCACTGTGTAAGCAGAAAGACAGTGAAATATGACTTTCTTCGTAACACAAAGATCAGCAGTAAACAAGTACAGAAGGACCAAACCATGCACAGACTTGCACTTCACAAGAATCAATTATTGGCCATGCTGCACAAGGACCGAACAAGTACGGATACAGAACATTCACAAACAAAAGGAACATAAATGTCCTAAAGCAGGAACCTACTATGTGTCCGTGATGTGATAGGGCCATCACATGTTGTAGCACTGAATACACAGAGGAATAGGGGGCCACTCTTTCCCTCTGTTAAGGCGATGTGCGGCAGTAAAAACATCGATTTTTGGTCAACTTGGCTATTTTTGGAATAGTTCATTTTTAGACACCTTATCATGTCTTCTATCAGATTCTGTACTTGTTTTTGTTTAAAAACTTATTTTTATGCAATATTCATAATTTACTGAACCCACCCTCTGTGTCAAATTGTCTAATTATTGAAATTTGTTGCAAAATTGACGGTTTTCAAATCCTAACAACGATATCTCAGGAAAACACGACACGCACGTGTAAGGTATCCCCGGAAAGGTCGTGATCTTCCGTAACTGTTCGTAAAACTACGAGTTCGTCTAATCGGAAGCTCTTCTGTGTACATCGGGTTTATTCGTGTCTATCATCTTCTGGAAACTTCCATATATGGAACATCGTAAGCAATCCGCGTTCGCCGATGGCTGAAATTGATCACGTGGGTTTCCAAAATGGCGGCTTTGTGTTGTTTACACCTGGCGACGTGCTGAAAGTTCATTGTTGACGACAGACTGACATGCATTGAAATATGCCTCGTTCTAAGAAATTTAACATAAAGTCATCTACTCAACATAAGTAATCTCTCAGACTACACCTCGCAAATGCTCGTAAGCAGCGAAAAGCCTATCAGAACGTCGTAAACGATTCTGACGATCAAACAATTCAATTCTGAAACTACTGAAAGCGACCCAGCTAAAGAAAGTGCACATGCCACTTATTCCAAATCCAAGTGTTTTGACAGTGAATCTGAATTAATCAGTGCTATCGTGTTCTTCTCAAAGTTGTGGAAGTGATTCTTTTATTACCCGAAGCCAATTTAAAAGAGATACGTATAAATACACAACATCCACTAGCAGCATGTATGATTCTGGTGACGACAATGGATATCAAAAACAGGAACACAGAGTAATCAGAGTTGATTGTTCAGAAATTGAGGCAATAATCAAATTATTATGTTGTCCAGTTTGTAAAAATGATAGTCTTATTTTGAAAACTGACAGCAAAAAAGCCAAGGGATTAGCTGTGTATGCAGAGGTTTACTGCTCTTGTTGTGAAGAAGTGGTGTGTTGAAGATACCTATCTGCAAGAAGTAATGATGGGGATAGATCTTTTGCTGTCAACAGCCAGTCAGTATATTCAGCATTAGTCTGTGGGATGGGTGCAATGACATTCAATAATTTTTGTGAAAACATGAACCTGCAAGGCTTCATCACAAAACATTTCACAGCAAAGCGAATAAACTATATTCAAAGATAGAAGATCTGGAGGACACTTTTTTCTCAAACCGTAAAGTATGTTCGACAGGCTCATGCACAACAGTCAGGCATAACTCTACATGACAATGATGTGCTAGATATTAGTGTCAGCTTTGATGGCACTTGGGTGACTAGAGGCCACACATCCCACATTGGAGTTGGCTGTGCAGTGGATGTTCTTACAGGACTTTGCATAGATGCCCATGTTATGTCCATATATTGCCAGGTGTGTGAAACCACTGGTAAGACACTTTCCAGGGACAAACCAGATGAATTTGCAGCATGGAAGGCAGAACATCTTCTAAACTGTGACAACAATTTCACAGGATCTGCTGGAATGATGGAGGTGGAGGCTGCAAGGGTGCTGTGGCGACGGTCTGTGGCCCGTCATAAACTTCGCTACACGTCAATACTTTCTGATGGTGACACCAAAACATTTGCGGAACTTACCAAGATCAAACCATATGGGGATGACATTCAGGTAGACAAAGAGGAGTGTATCAACCATGTCAGTAAACGCCTTGGAACAGCACTGCGCAAACTAAACTAAACTACTTAGTAGATGTGTGTCAGGATAAACTCAGAATTCAAATGAGTGTTTACACAGCTTGATATGGGCTCGATGCACTAAAGACAACTTTGCCTCTCGCAAGCGCGTTCAGTTTGCAGTTGTAACTGCAGCAAGAGAGTTCAACTTTGGAGCTGCTGCTGCCCAAGACACTGCCCAGTTTTATGGACCTTCTACAGACCTGCATATGCAGAGACTAGGAACATTTAGGATGCAGAAGCAAGTAAGAAATAGTCTGAAGTACAAGAAGGACAAATAAACTAAAAGACGCGACACTGTACGAGCGGCCAAACTGAAGAGACAAGGTGAGCTGCATGCTCTGGAGGGAGGTCCTGCATATTCAGCAGGACAATTTTAACACTCAAGGTACAGTTTTAACTTTTTTTCTCTGTAGAAGAGTGCATTAGTAATAAAAAACAAAAAAAAAATTAGTTTTTCCCTGTTTTCTCATTTCGCCAGTTTTTTATACATAAGTACAATTGTTTTAAAAACTATTCGTTAGATTTCACTCAAACTTTGCAGAGATATTCTTTATTATATCACTTACATTGTGAGTAGATTAATCTTTAAAATTACATTTTAGTTTTTGTGCTACACTAAAAAAAACACCAAAAATTGTCATGAAAATGTCGTTACCATTTTCACATTTTGAAGAAAAAAAACTGCAAAGAGATATCATTAAAATTTTCTACTAAACTTGTAAAGGGTCTATTTACTTACACATAAAACAAAGAATTTAGCCTGTACATTAAAAAATAAATGTTTTATGGGTATATTAAGATATTCAATATGGCCGCTGTTTATCTTGGTTTCCATAGCAACCGTTAAGTGCAAAGTCAATTTAACAATATTTTATCGATCAGCAGTCTTTAATATCAAACCCTATACCATAAAAGAACATAGAAATTAAGTATTATGGAATTAAATTTTCTAAGGTTAGCATTGCCTTAACAGATGAGTAAAATGCAACCATGTTCATGACAGCTTAGCCCCCTTTCAACAATACGATTTACTTACAGTGAATAGGTTCACATTAAATAGTCCCACATCATCATTATTCACCTTCCAATAATGCCTACTTTGCCACCTACTTACCCACTTCTCGTGCCACCTCGATTGCTGTATCCCCCACGATCGCTGTAACCTCCCCTGTCACCTCCGAAGCTACCTCGGTCATTGAAGCTACCACCTCTGTCATTGCTGTATGTGCCTTTGTCATTGTTGTAGCTGCCTGCTCTGTCATTGAATGAGCCTCCTCTGTCATAACCTCCCCGGTCATTTCCTGAAGAAAAAAACAAGACAAGTTAGTTTCACCTTCTTCGAGTAATAAATGGTGTAAATGGTAGCTTGCATGAGTAATTCAAACAGAACATAATACGTTGTCTTTATTTGGTGGTACCAACCAAGCTGGGTTTGCGGCGAAGGGGTGGCAGATACAGTTCGTAATCCTGCATACAGCTGCGGGCGATTTGCCAGCAGACCACCTTGCGTTGGTTTTTATAAAATGGTATGAGTGCTGGTTGTTCAGAAAGCAATGGCAAACTACTGAAAGTAAACTTGACAAGAATTCATAAACAGCCAAAAGAGACTGCAACGTCCTGTCAGGATATGCAACTAACTAACCAACCACTGTTGCACTGACAGGAAATCCCTTCGAAGGCTAATGCAACCCTGTGTGACCCCAGAGAAAATCATGAACTCAATAAGGGTCAATAACATTTGAAGATACAATATTAAGGGTCAATAACATTTGAAGATAAAATATTAAGAAGAACTTCATGAAGGAAAACAAGATACATTTGAAACAAAAGCAATGTGTCACTTTATAACAATTACAATAACCACCAGAAATGGAATTCAATGGACTCAGGCAATGCAAAGATTTGGACTTCACAGACGACACTATACTTCTGTGACATTAAATCTGTTGCAAGATAAAGTCAGAGGAAAGACAGGACAAAAATGGGGGGAAAGATTCATTAAAATAAGGACTTAAAAGCAAGTACAGCTTTCATAGCTTTAAGAATTTCACGAAAGTTAAAAGAAATCACGCTTAGCACAAAACTTGAATGTTTAAATCAATACTGCTATGTGGATCAGAAACGAGAACTAAAGGAATCACTAACAAACTACAAACATTCATTAATTGGTGGAGTGGGACTAAAATGTTATGACAGAATCATGAATGCAGACCCCCACTGAGAGAAATGCCAGTGAGGAAAAAAACGTTGGCGCTGGATAGGACACACTACCAAAACCTGAGAATCTAGAACATACATGCCAGAATAAATAGTGAGAGACCTAAGAACATGAACAAGAAAAAAACGAATAGTATGGGAAGAATACCAACGGAGCTGGCATGAGTTTATTGAGGGCCTATGCTCCTGTGGGGGGTGAAGGGCTATAGAAGAAAGAGTGCTCCCACAATTCTTCCTTTTTCATAGGTACTTTCTTTCCGATTTGCCGTACTTTACCAGAGATTATTTTCCGTTAATATTCGGTTTTTTTGTTTTGGTGTCTCCATTTAAAGGATATTTAGAGTACTCATGTTAAATTCCCCGATTATTTCAAGTTTGCGTTAAAAAAGGGACCAATTACTTTATAGTTTTTCCCTCCTCGGTTTACGTGTGTACATCTCGTGTTTCTGAAATTCGTTTCTCACAGAGATACAGAGTGACCTTTTCAGACGTAAGTAGACCCACAAATCACGTTTTATGTAGATGTATTTGTTTGTTCTAGTATATGTTATTAGATGTATCGTCCATTTTTATGTAAGTTTTGTCATTTTCGACTATTAAAGTCGGGAGGATCATCCCAAACGAAAATTGCATGCTCTGATGTGATATTTCAATGGCCGGAAATAGCCGTTTCCTTGTCAGCGATGACTATTTAATATTGTTATGGAATATTCACAGCGATTTGAATGCCAATGAATGCATGATTGCATTCAACGTCAAATTCAGTATTTGTGTATAAATTTTCATCACTCTGCATGGGCAGGATCATTGATAATTTTTAATCTTTCCAACGGACATCTTTTGTCAGTCTGTGCGCGGTCTGACGTCATCATGGCATGGTGTGATATATATATCTGAGAGTCTGGGTGTGTATATATATAAACTGGCAGAGTTATAGGCCCTTGTGTTAGTCAGTGGCTGTGTTAATCTCCTTCCCGACAGTGCAACCAACAGTTGTGTGTAGGTAGGGTCACAAAAAGTGGAAAGGTCAAAACCGTTTTCTTTATATCTTCCTTGTAAATTATAAACTTACAAACAAACATTAATATCTCGGCTTAAAATTGACCCACAGACTTGAATAGGGTATCGTTGTATTTGTTTTTTCAAGAGCTATCCAACTATGTAGGTTATATAATTAAAAAGCAATTTAGAAAAAGTTACTAAAGTGGCTACTTTTTCATCTTCTTACGTCAATATTAATATAATGAATATATGCAAAGAAAGGAACAGTAATCTTAAGCTTGATGATATCACCAGAGAGTTTGTTCTCAAATGAAGCGGGTGTAGACCAAAATATTTTTCTGTTCTGCGTGTTAGACACTCCAGCAACAAATGTTTAGCTGTCATTTTACTCCAATTCAATTACATGTATATTAGTATATCACATCTGGTGGTTGAAACCAGACACAGAAATAAGCAAGTAATTTCAATTGTCAGCTTGTTGAGATAACATTTGTTGTGTCCACAATTAGTAATCTTATGGTAGACCATGCCTTTGAGTAAACGTAATAGTGATATTGCCATATGGTAAAAGTAATCCCACACTTACTGCCTCAAAGTGATAGCCTTTAGGCAGTCATGCCATGTATTGTGGCTTCCTCCCTTGCCAACTATCCCAACCGGATAAATGTCTAGTATACAGTTTAGATACTGCCATTAGACTGACATTTATAGTATTTCACTGCACCCTGTAACAGGATCTTTCTAGCTCCTTGAATGGGAGGATTACTCTTAGAAATGCTCTTAGGGTCTCATATAATAATGCAAAGCCAACAGACTACTTATGATGTATGTGCAATTGAATAAACCACATGGCAACAAACTGGAATATTCATATTAAAGCAACATCAAATAAACAACAACAAAATTGCATAATGCACAAATGTTCACTATTCAGTGCAGCCACTGAGAGGAAGAGAGGAAAAGCAGGAGAAAAGTTTGTGTGTGTGTGTGTGGCTACGTGACCCGAGTGTCATGTTCACTACCATATAATGTGTGAAATTGTGTATATGCTAGCTACACACTTTGACACAATTAACTGCCCATTAAATGAGCATCTCCAAGCTCTATCGCAATTTAAACTGAATTTAACATATTAGTTAATACCAAACTGCCAAAAATGGGCAGAAATAATATATGGCAACGGCCATTTCTCAAAGTATGAAAATTATGAATATACAATCATCTTGTGTGCAGGAAAGATCAATCAGATTGTAGTTTAAGAAAACATCTCAGACTTCTAAAATGTGTTAATTAAATAAGGTGTAATTATAATAGCAAATAAAAGCAAGAGATAAGTATAATTCAGATGAATTTTTTCAGAAAAAATTTGACTTTTTTCAGGAAAAACTCACCCGACCACCGCCCTCCATCACGAGGTGGTGGTCCCCTGCCCCCAGAATTTTCCCAATTACCTTCAGGGGGCAACGATGCGTTTGGATGCCCTGGAGGGGGTTGGCTCAGATTAGGCATTTCACCTCCCCGGAGATGTGGGGGGACGTATCGGCTGCCACCTGCTTACAATTTAAGATTTGAAAAGTTAAAAAAGTTCAGTTACCCAAAGTTAACACTACTGGCTAATTTAGCAACTAACCATTAGAGTTCAAAATCAACATGCTTATCCAAATTATAAGACCAACTTGAAAATATTTGCTATAAAATTCAACACAACATCATGCATAAAACTTACAGCATCAACAGGACATTTTAAACATAAATTATTTTTGTCCACAACAAAATCAAATAACTTGTATAAACTCAGAATTCAAAACATGGAACACACAAGCTAATGAAAGTGAAAACCATACCATAGACAGGACCATTTAAGTCCAGACCAGCAAACTGAAAGGAAAGTGAAAAAGGAAACTGCATTAATATATAAACAATGTTAGTGGTAATATTTCATGGGTGGTACTGTCACAATAGTGTAAAATGTTGGGCCTTTCAACATATAATTCCTCACCATCTTTCCTTTGCAGAAAATTATTGACACCTGGGGTAGAAAGATCTGGGCACCAACATTTTAAAATTCAGTTCTAGAAATATTTTTAGTCCCTTATTATACATGTCCATTACGTTTTTAAAATGAGTACCACGTTTGTTGTTTGTGTTTTCTGTTCCTGTATATCATGAAATCAGAATAATACGTGTACCATTATTTATGTTTGCACCATTGCAAACAGACTTGATATTTGCAGCGATATGCTACCTTAATGTAAAGGTCTTATAACTCGAACGACAGTTATTAATCCCATTCAGATAGCAACTCTGGCATATACCGATAAGCGCACACCAAGCATGATTTTCATTGAGTCATGTTTTTACTCATCTCATCTGGCATCGAGGTGAAGCATAAACAGCGGGAGAGTGCCCATTTATGGGCTTCGTGTATCGAGATTCCCAAGGACTCTGCTACTCACTCCTTCGATCCATCATTTGTGTGGTCGATCTCTTCTTCTCTTCCATTTGGTCTGTACCACATTGCTTGTTGTGGTATATTGTTAGTTTTTATGTTTAAATTTTACAAAATGAAAAGAACAAATCCATGTAAACTGACCGGTGCAAGTAAATAAAAGAAAATGATAGCAACATATGAATGTACATTTCAAGGTATTGTACTATCAATCAATCATGTGCCATGCCGGAAAGCGTGAGCGGTCATGACTCGCCATTTCACTCGATCACCAGTGTCGTGGATCAGCTCAGTGTTCCTGTCTCGTCCATGCCATGTGGCCAAGCCATCCAGGTATTTTCCTCTCAGTCTGTTCCCTTCGATCTTGCCAGTTGTCACTAAGTTCTCCAATCCATTTCTTCTCATAACATGTCCAAATAATTTTGACTGTCTACATCTAATTTCTCCAATCAATTTACAATTTTCATTTGTCTCCTGTAGTACTTGGTCATTGGTTTTTCTGTCTGTCCATGGTATTCTTTGCATTTTCCTCAGAAACCAAATTTCTGCAGCCATCAGATTTTCAGCTTGACTGCACATTGTCCAAGTTTCACATCCATACAAAAGAAAGGCGAGACGGACATATAATCAGATAGCTACTGGAACTATTAGTGTTGGAACTCTTCGTGCTGAGGATGGGGACTGAGCGCTTATGGGAATATCTCGATTGCTGTGATGTTGGTTCCTAAATCAATCAAAACAAAAGAACAGGCTCTATGTATCCCCTCAACACTTTTTCTCGTTTCAATTGGCATTTTTATTGGTCAGAATGTTTTTCATCTTGCTAAAGGCTACCTTCGCCATGGCGATTCTTGTTCTAATCTCTTCAAGGCATCTCCCATCAGATGTTATGACTGTTCCGAGATAATTGTACTAATTCACTTGTTGAAGAATATTCCTATTTACTTGTATATTACATTGTGGTACTTCGTTCTTCCTAGTGACGACCATAACCTGTGTCTTCTTACAATTTAATTCCAACCCCAGCTGCTCACTGTGTACAACAACCGCGTCTACTAATTGTTGTAGATCTTGTGCATTGACTGCAATCAATACTGTATCATCTGCATATCTAATGTTATTGATGTTTCATCCTCTAATGCTGATTCCATTTATATCTTCTACATTTCTGAAAATATTTTCACTGTATAGGGAAAAAAGATCTGGAGACATTACACATCCCCGCCTAATACCTCTCATATAGGTTGATATTGTCCCACTTCATTATCAATCCTTATGGCAGCTTGTTGTTTCCAGTATATGTTTTTTATAAGTCTAATGTCTTTCCCATCAATTTGTAGATCTGCAAGTATATCTACCATGTTGACATGTCTAACTCTATCAAAAGCCTTTGTGTAGTCAATAAAGCAAAGATGTATATCCTTGTTTACTTCTATAGCACGTTCAATAACTGTTCGCAGTATACACACAGCATTTACTGTACCCTTTCCTTCTACAAACCCACATTGTTCTTCCCCTATTTCAGAATGTAATTTCTTCCTCACTCTTTGCATGATAATTCGTAGCAAAATCTTTGTGATGTGGCTCATTATACTAATTGTTCTACGTTGATCACATTCCAAGGTTCCTGATTTCTTTGGAATACTATACTATATTGACAAAAATTACAGACCCTACATTGACTTTGAATGTTTGGTATACTAAACGTAATTGATTCAGGTATGTGAATGAAAAAAGTGTAGATTGTTTCATAAATTGCCTTATATCTTCATGAAGATTGATATGTGAAATACAAGAAAAAAAATGTTGGTGTCTTACTTAATGGATTGACAGACAAATCTAATGAGAAACATGGTCAGTACATCAAAAATTGATAGACGAGGTAGAAGAGTCGCAGTATTTAAAAACAGCTTTATATATTTCTACCAAAAGACAGTTTAATTCGTCTTGAAACTATTTCAACATTTTGGAAGCCTACTGGCGAAGGGGTTAAGGACTTTCTCCGTAATCCCGTACATCCACGTGAGGAACACAGCTATGTGAGATTCGGCAGCGGATTGCGTTGGTTACTTATGGAGTATGTGAGCCGGTCGCTAGGAAAGCAATCGCAAACTACTGAGCATAATCTTGCCAAGAACATCAATAACCACTGAAAAATGCTGTGTTGACTGCAATGCCCTGCAAGGGATATGCAATTTTTTTTTTAATGTACAAGTTGGAAGGAATTTTACAGGACATTTTAAGTACACATAAATACCCAACCACTAAACAGATGCAGATACAGTCGCTTAAATATTTTCCACAATGAGATGTTAAAAACTACAACACCAGCAGTGGACATTGAGAAAATATCACCAAGTCAAAATATTGCAGCATTAAATAGTTTTTGTCAGTCCCGCATGCACAATAAGGTTAAATTCATAAGCAATGGAAGATAATGGAAACAAGAAAGAGCAACTATTCAGAACCTGTTTTAATGGAAGAAATATGCCAGTCTACAATGAAATCTCCAAACCCATAATATAACAATGTAATTTACCATAAACTTTAAAATAATTATTACATTTTAACAGTTTATGAAAAACTACAAACAAATTTAACCAAAAAACAAACAAACAAACAAACCGGATGAGTAAAGACCAGATTGCATTTGATTTCTTCTTTTTCTGTGTTTATCCGGCGTTTTTTTTTGGGACGTGACTGTGTTGTGCCTGTCTACAGCAGAGCTGCGTTCTTGCTCCCTTAGGCCGACACATCTGACTTCTGTGGGCATTTGTCAACTGGGTTAACCTTTCCAGGCGTTTTGTATGATGTTTGACTCTCACTGTTGTGGTGCTATCCCCCATACGAGCTGGCCCATTTAGAACGAAGACATCCCAGTCAGCCCTCAAGGGAAGGCAGGGGCAGACCATGGGCATTCCCCGCAATCCAAGGAGGTTTCCATAATCACTGAGCCAACACATAGCGCTCTGGTACTGGGCTCACCCAAGGAATCGTCATGTTTTGCACATGGCTGCTTAGCCTCACTTCCTTATATTGGGCCTTCTGTTCACCACAGGCTGTTCCTCCGGAAACCAAAAGAATGCAGTCTGCAGATGACATCCACACAGTGAGCTTTCGATAAAGACTTTCCACATAATGGATTTACTATCCATTTTTTCTTCTTTTTTTTTCGGCACGATTGCGTTGTACCTGTTTACAGCAGAGCTGCGTTCCTTTGCCGTTAGGTCGACACATCCGACTTCTGCGAGCATTTGTTGACCGGGTTAACCTTCCCGGGCAATGAGCTTTTGATTCGGACCTTTCACGTAATGAATTTGTTCAGCATCATCAAGTGCCATGCCGACTGGCGTAGGCGTTCATGACTCTCCACAGATCTCGGACTTTGGTTTTCTGGATCAACTCTGCCGTTGATATTCCTCCATGCCACCGTTGCAATCCATCCAGCATCATTTCTCGTGGTCGGTCTCTGCCTCTCTTCCCCTCGATCTTTCCAACTGTCATGGTGTCCTCCAGCGCCACCTGTTTCTTTGATACCACCATTGTTACTGTTTTCTTGATATTCAAGGAGAGTCCTTTCTTTGTACTCTGTTACTACAATGTCCAACAATTTAGATCTGTTGCATTATCGGCTGTCATTACTGTGTCATCTGCATAGCGTATATTATTTATATTATAACCTCTAAAATTATTCCTGGCTTTTCTTTGATCTCTCTCATTATTACTTCGCTATAGATGGAGAAGAAATCTGGTGACAAAACACAATCCTGTCTTACCCCAACTGTATGTGTTGATAATTTCATTCTTTAATTCCCATTTTAATTGCTGCTGTTTGGTTCCAGTAAATAGTTTTTATTATTTTGAGACTTTGCTAGCCAATATTTCATGCCTCTGGAACGCTTTTGCTACCAACATACCTAAGGTATGAAGTGTGGCAGTCTAAGTACTTCTTCATGCATCTTTAGATGTCAACCTGAATGTATGTAACGTAAGCTGCAGTCAACTTGACTTTGTTGATATTTCCACAGAGCTTGTCCTCAAATGAAGCAGGTGTGGGCCAAAATATCTTTCTCTGTTCTGCATATATTGGGCACTCCTGCAGCAAATGTCTAGCTGTCGTTTTACCAATTGCACAATTACATTCATCGGTATCTCCCATCTTTAGTTTATTGAACAAGTGGTATTTCAGCCTGTTATGTCCTGTGCGGAGTCTGAAGATTGCCACTTCTTCACTTCGGCCAAGTTTGTAATATGCATCTTTCTGGTGGCCTGGATGCTCTGATTCCCATTTGGTTCTATAAGTGCTTTTTATAAACCTCTTTGCCTCATTATAGGTGATGTTTATGTCAGGCTGAGGTAGTCATCCGCCCTCTTTTGCCAGTCTGCCAGCCTCTTCATAACCAGATATACTGCAATGTGATGGGATCCACTGTATTACAACTTTTTGGGATTTCTGACAGTCCATGGAGTGCTGCTTTTAAGTCTGCTAGTTCTGTGCTCTTTTTGCTTTTCCGTATTGAGACAGCTGACTTTGCATCCTGAAGATAGCTATTTGCTATTTTCCTCCATCAAGAGCATTTCTGCTGCAGTTTTCAAAGCCTCTACTTCTGTTTTCAAGTTACTTGAAAATTTTCAGTTACCACTGACTGACTCCTTCCCCCCCCCCCCCCCCCTTTTAAATTTAGGAGCCTCTTCCATTTTCTATTCAATTTTTGGCTGATCCATCTGTATATGCATGGGTCCAATTGCTACTTGGATAATGTTCATTTATGTAGTCTTGGGCTATTTTTCTTCTTTCGGTTTCATTCTGAGTGTTATTTTTCTCAATACCAAGAATGTTTTCTATCATCTCAGGCAGCTGCTGCTGTCTCCAAGCTGGGAACTTGTGTGCATTGTAAATGGGTTTGACTGTTGATATGTTAAGTATAGGATCTGCTCTAATCTTTCATTTTGCAGTTTCTACAAGGTTGCTACACTTCAATCTTCCCTTTCCAAAACCATTAAACCTTTTATACATGGGCTGGTCTGTCAATCTAAATTTTTCTGCTTGTTGCTGGATTCTACTATCTCTTCTATACTGCATAGGTTGTAAACAAGTGATCTTTTCTAGTTCATTAATAGGCGTTTTCAGGCTTCCAGTTATGATCCGCATTCCTTGATTTTGGACTACTTATCTTCACTAGCCATGATTTTGACCAGTCCTCTAGCGCTAATAAGGCTTGCTGTATTCTGCTGTTAGTTGTACTAATATATTCTTCAGATGACCATATGGCTAGGTCATCTGCAAAGAAGGATGTGTGTACTCTAGCTGGAAACTTTTCCGTGATGTCATTTACATATAAGGAATAATCTTGGTGAAAGAACTTTGGGGACACCTTGCTCCAACAGCACCTTTTTGCTGGTTTGTCCTTGTACTTTTGTTCTCGCAGTTCTGTTCTCAAGGTGGTGACTATCCATTTGTATATTTTCCCACAAACATGCATTTTTTGCAGTTTTGCTTTCAGTTCTTCCTTCCATACTTTATCACAAGCTTTTTCTAAATCTATCCAGACCACTAGTGTGTGCTTTTTCTCTTGGAAGGCATCCTCTATTTCCTGAGCTATATAGGTTATTTGATCTTCAGTGGATCTATACTTTCTGAATCCTGCGTGGTGTGGTGTTAAGAAATGGTTTTCTTCCAGATGCCAAGTTAACCTGCCATTGACAATGCGTTCCATTAATTTTCCTACACAGCTAAGTAGACATAAGTCGATACCCATTTGGTTCTTCCAGATCTTTTCCTTTCTTTGGGACTGGTATTATTATAGCTTCCTTCCATGCCCGTGGAACTATTCCTCTCTTCCAACTGTAATTTAGGACTGCTAAGGATTGCTTTAGTGCCTAGTCCTATTAGCATTTAATTTGTAATTATATCCTTTCCTGGTTATTTCCTCTTTTTTAGGGTATTCATTGCCTGTTCCATTTCTTTTATTTAAGGTTTGCCATCATATATTCTGCTACTGTCTCTGTATTACTATGACGTGTCTATCTTTGATTACTTTTTTCTGTTCGGTTGTAATATCAATGTAGTTTGCACTAGCAGTGTTCCATTAGCGGATTTGCAGCCTTCTTTTCCTGTAAGCAAGGCGTTTCCTTGTTTAATTGTTATTTGTTTGTTTCTGGGTCCTTCATTGTTCATGGCTTTCACTAGTTTCCATAGTTTGTTTCCATCCATATCAAAGTTCAGGTTTTCTGGGTTTTTTTTTCCTCCAACAATCTCTTTTTGTTTGATTTACTGTTCTTTTATATTTTGCTGAGATGGCTTTGAGAGGGATATTCAGTTGTTTGTTCTCTCTCTGCTGTCATCCTGGCATCTTCAAACATTTGGTCGAAGTAATTATAGGGCCATATAGATCAGAAAGACTACGTGAATTGTTTTGAATGTGGATGTCTTGTGCATTTAGAAACACTGCAAAGGTTAAGTTTCATATTTTTATATCACTGATTTAGTGTTACTGAACAGTTTTTACAGGATGCTGGAAACATATCATGCTTATTTTTACACAAATGATGCTAACCTTTTATTTTACATGCCACGAATCAGACATGTCCATTATATGATCCAGGACAGCCTTTTGTTTAAATAAATCTATTCCACCTTAGAAACAAGATTTCGAACAACCAGTATTTGATTCCAATGATTATGAAGTTGCCTCGCATGATACCATTGCATGGTCCATATCAACACTGGCGTAACATCATGTTATCACAAACAACCTAGCAGCCTGTTCATAGCAGTAACCATGACATTATGGAGCCAAACATTAGGATATTTATTTACCATGTTAAAGAATGCAGAGATTCTGGCAATGCTTTGAAAGCCTCTTACTCAGACAGGAGTGTTGACAATTCAATACAGATTATTCTTTATTTGCTGGCTTATTTTAGAAGTCAACATTTTAGTACAACTGACTAGTGTTGAGGTTGAACAGGCTACTTCACCATCTGTACATCCCTGCATGATTCAAGACCTCAAATTTCAGAGCAAACATTTAAGAACATCAACAAATATCCATTCAGCCATGCTAACCAACAATGTAATTCAGATGATCCATTAATAACAAATAGAAGTGAAGCATGGCTGCTATGTTCAACATTTTATGTTTTTATTGCAAAATACAAACCTACTAATTACTAATAGTACTAAACTATTTTGAAAGATAAAGTAATCATTCTAGTGTAAATAAAAGAATCCACACAAGCTTTTAACAGTCCTGTCCGTTTTAACAACTCTTGATTTCAGTGAATTTAGTTGATTTCAAGTGGAAATGGAATCAGTTTCTGAGTTTATAACACTCCCAACTGACAGGTTTTGTTTTTGTTAACTTGCACCATTATCAATGCTGTAAGAATTATTTACCTACATAAATGTCTCAAATGATGATAGAGACTTCAGCAGTGTACCTTTAGATGATGTTATGTCAGCATTATACAAAGTATTGGGCTCAAATTTGTTTTTTCTTTTTTAAAGTAAAATTAAAAATTTTATTTTCTGATTACTTCCAGTACTTTCGTTTTCATATTTAGTGAGAAAACATGTCAATCAGTATCACTATAGACAGATTTAACCAAAACTTTGAACAAATGTTGTTAAAAATGCACAATTGGCTTTACGTTTTCGCCTTTAAAAATCAACACTGCTAAAATTACGATCACGACGAGAACAAATGATCACTGCGCCATCTTGAATTTTTCAAGAAACACGATTTTTCTTAATTTTACCCCCTTAAAGCCTATTATTTTAACTAGTCAAATGTAATGATTAAATAAATTAGATTACCTGCTGCTCTAGACCAGGGCCATTTTGATTTGAACCATTAGGCATATTTTGAAGTTGTGACGACACTCTTTCAACTAAATAAAAGATAACGACTGAGTCCAAGATGTTCTTTCACCCAAAGTTGCAGGACTACAAGAGACCACGTGACCAGAGAGAATATATCGCAGCGATATTTTCGTAATCAAGTATGCTATTTATAATTATCCACAAGTAACAGCAAATCTCACTAGATATTATCACGTTTCGTAATTATAAATAAATAATAGCATATTTAAATGCAATCATAATAACTTTTACTACTCACATATTTTTAAGTTACATATATTCGTTACAGCAATGAACACTCTTTAACAAAGAAAAATAGTGTCATTTGATTAAATAAACACTTTTTATATAACAAATTACATAATTAGTATATGCTTGTATAATTAAATAATATTGACACGAATATCGTGTTAATTTACATTTCATTTTGTCAAGTTACTGGTAAAGAAATTCGAAACTACACCACTAGGGGAGGGGTCGTTGTGATGGTTACTCATAAAGATGAATTAATATATCAACTCATAGAGATGGGGGGGGGGGGGGGGGGGGCTGAGTGGTCTCGAGGTACGGTATCCGCCTTGAGTGCTGGAGGCCCCGGGTTCAGGCCCCGGTGAGGACCGGGATTGGATTAAAAAATCCACCTGGACTTTCAGTAATAAAATTTTCCCTGGTTTCTGGGTAGTGAGATGTTAGGCGATGCCCGGGCAAAATTTCGAGTTAAAAATCTACCCAAAGTATTTCAGGATCCTCACCGATGCAACGGAGTTCGTGCATTGAGCTGAGTTTCTCCAGACTCAAGTTTGAGTTAGGAGGAAAACGGAGCACTTATGGGTTAAACCGTGTGCCGTGATGTTGATCCAACGACTAAACTAAACAGATGGATTTCAAATCGAGTAACTACGATCTTGTTTCACCACAAAGAAGGATAGTTATTACCATGTAAGCGTGAATAGCTAGGAATTAAAATATATCTCATACTAGACTATCTGCTTTCTTCTCATATTTTCATTCGCAGAGAAATCCCTAGCATCATTTTTCGAGCCTGTGTTGACCTTGAATCCTTTATGATGAAGACTAAACGAACGACAGCAGCAGAAGGAGGCGGAGCAACAGAGAACGACAACGAAAAGAGGAGAGAGGAACACTTTTCTTTATTAACTGCACTGGACAACTTTTTCTTTATTTTTTATTTTTAAAAGGAATCTCAAAGAATGTGAAGATGTAGACAACATCTGATGTTCACTGTACCCACCCCACTGCCTTGTGATTGAGATGAGTTCTGTTCATGGCTTGCGGGGTGTGATCATTACACAATAAAACTGAATGATAGGGGACCGGTTTTGCAAAGTAGCATTACATATGTTAGAGCAGAAATATGCACCATACACATTTGGAAGGGTAGCTGCAACTCACTTCATAACTTAGTGACCTGGTAGAAGTACGACCTGACACTTTGAGGCTTGGCGGAATTTTCAGCTTCGGGATTAATTTGACCTTTAATGTAAACTAGCAGACCTATGGGCATCAATACATAATACATGAATAATACCAGCAATCCAAAAGGGTTTTAATGCAATGGATTCCTTCATATTGCAACTTATCTGGAAATGAAGAAGCCGACAGATTTACAAAGGGACGTGGAAGACTACCTGAGACTGATATAATTGGCACCTTGCCGTCTTAAAAGACGATAGTTTGTTACATTGTGCTTCCCTTTGGTAAGGATGCCTCTCATGTCCTTTTCAGGACATCCCCCACTGGTCCAAGCCTTACACCCAGCTCGTGCCTGTGGCTCCTAGTAGCTGTCAGCATGCGACAGCGGCCACCCCCCGGGCAACAGCTTTGAGAGGCTGGCTAAACCAGGCGTGGGTAGCCGATTTGGTGTCAAACCAAGCGGTAAACAAGGGTATGCCTACCCAGCATGTGAAGACAGGATTCGGCAGACTGCGAGGAAGAAATCATTCCTGATTCAACTGGCAAGATGGCGTTTATCTGCAAAGTTAGTTAGTTAGTTAGTTAGTCGACAGATCATCCTCGTTGCACATCGAACCATTCAGTCCATAAGTGCTCGGATCCCCTCCTCAGCAAATCCCGCAGCGTGTAGCGGCTAACGACGCCAGTTCTGTGTTGGTTTATCAATCTTCTTTGGCTTCCTGCGTAGTGTTCTTGTTTGGCCACCCCTCTTTTAATTTGCTGCTCTCGCAGTCTGGCCATTGTTGTAGATTCACAGTCATCACTTGGTTCTCGCAAAAGTCTCACTTCTCGTAGAGCATTCAGAATGTCAGCCTGGTCCATGGCGCGTACGCCCTCCACAGTAGCCTCACCTGCGAGCTTGTCAGTCCGCTCATTTCCTTGTACTCCCGCATGCCCTGGCACGAAGATGAAACTAATCTTTGCCAGCCGAGACCGCTTCAGAGGCAGCAACCATTCTCTTCGGATCGACCCCTCCTCTATCCTCTTGATCATGTTCATTGAGTCGCTAAGGAAACAAGCCCTAGTGAATGTCTGTGTCTCGAGCCATGTAATTGCTTTACTTACTGCCATGACTTCCATGGTCAGGCTACTTGTGGTTTCAGTGAAAGCACCAGAGTCCTCCTTCACAATTCTCCCTCCGGCCCGAGCTGTAAAGGCCCATGAGCTTCTCACATGTCGGACGACCGACCCATCTGTGTAGATGACCGCGTCACCGTCTAGCGAATTCTCGAAAATCAACGCTTGTACTTCAGCCTCAACAGCAGCCGGATTTTCTTGTCTGCATTTCCTATCTAGTTGGATGCAAACTGAAAAGGATGTGCAGAAGTCTGTTGGCACTGGCACCCACTCCTCGCCAGGTTCTAAGTCCTCAAGTGAACACACCTGTTGAAGAATGTCTTCGGCTTGACCCATCCACGACCGTCCTCTTTTTAACCTGCTGCCCTTCACCTTCCTAATTTCACTATGCAGTGGATGTTGTGTGTTTGCGTTAATTCTGAGGTAGGCGCGTGCCCTGCAAACTTGTATTCTCTCTTCAATGGTTGGAAAATCAAGAAGGTAGTGCATCGCCCTGCATGCTGTATCTCTTGTACATCCAAGAATAATGCGCATAGCTTCATTCTGTATCCTTTCCATCCTTTCCATCCTTTCTATCTGCTTATGGCTGAGAGTCAGGATTGCCATTGCATACTCCAAAACAGACATGACCAGCCCCTCGTACAGAAGACATAGATGGCGCTGCTCACAGTTTGCTGCCGCCATCACCCGCATCGCTGCCAAACCCCGCTTGGCCTTTGTTATCACCTGGTCTATGTGCACATTATAAGCAAGGCTTCGATCAAACCGTATCCCCAGGTAATTCATTGCCTGCGTTCTTTATCTGCAAAGCGTTGTGGAACGTAATGAGCACGGCAAGGCACGTAGAGCGCCCTGGTCATCCACTGCACCTGTATTCGTCTCCAGTCGTCTCGACTTGTCTTGCCACTGGACTCAGATGGACTCAGGCGAGAGAGTGAGGTCGACGAATTGCGCAACTCTTCCTCACTTTAATCCAAGTCATCGCGCAAGTCATTCTTCATCCAACATTTCGAGCAAAAATAGGTCTTATCGGCCATCTTAGAACCCACGGCTCCATACTTTCAACCCCACTGGATGAAATGAATGGTCATCATCATTCTTGAAGGACAAACAACACATTGTGCTTCAAAAAGGCATAATAATAACTACAACCCATGACGGGAGCGAATGTTACTGATCAGACCAATTCGTGCTGTAAATGTGCGTCCACCGTGGATGCATGTGAACACGTGGTCATTTCCAACATCATGCACCAGCTTACGTCTCACACGCTCAGTGTGTGACTTATCTGCAATAATTTTCTCCTTTGTCTGTATTCCATTTCTGATATTTGCCCAACATGCAACATGTTCGGCGGTTACATGCTCCCTGTGTGCATTATCAATGCCTGTATCAATCATGCCTCTCTTACACACAATTTTGTATTGTAGTAGAGGCCGACCCTGAGATCTCTTACCTATATGCAATTCACACCCCCCTCCCCCCAAAAAAAAGATGTCCTTTAGTATTCTATCATCACTCACCCTTCTAACGCGTCCTATCCATCTAAGTATACGAAGACTGAGCATGGAACAAACAAGTCACACAACCTGATCTTTCAAATTTGTGACTTTGTCTTGCCACTTTATACCAAGTATTCTTCGCAGGCACCGCATATGAAAGCTATTTAAACGTTTCTCTTGGTCTGAGTATGTTGACCAGGCTTCACTGCCATAAATAGGAGTACTAAGGACACAGGCTTGATAGACAAGGACTTTTGTTTGGGCAGTAAGCTTCCTGTTCTCCCAGACTCTTTTTGTTAACCTGTTCATTGTTGCTGCTGCCGTACAATCCTAATGTTGATTTCCTGATCTAGGGATAATTTGCTATTTACCACTGATCCTAGATATGTAAAATGGTCTACTATCTCTAGTTGGTCGTCGTCAGTAAAGATTAATGATACCCTAACCCTACGTGCACCTTGTGACATAATCTGTGTCTTATTTTTGCTAATTGTTAAACCAAATTCAGAACAAGCATTGGAGAATGCAGATAGTAGACGTTGTAATTCTTCCTCAGAGTGGGTCGCACCATCCGCATAAAACAACTCTCTTATCAGTACCCTCCTAATTTCGGTCTTTGCCTTCAACCTCTGAGCATTGTAGAGGCCGCCATCTGAGCGTGAATGAATGTATATACGACCATCATGATCACGAAAGGCTTATTTAAGTGGAAGTGAAAAGTATATTTCAAAGAGGGTAGGAGCTCTGATATAGACATAACCTAAAACGAGGTTTATCTGAAGCAGTTATAGAACTAAATCAACATCAGAGCATTCACGCCACCAGACAGGTTATGCATACTTATTACCTTCTCAGCCGAAAAGAACAACAAATAATCTTCAGAAATCGCACGGGACACAACAAACTGAATTATCACATGTTTAATAAACTAAAGATAGGAGATACTGATGAATGCGAATTCGGAACTGGTACAATGGCGCTAAACTGTTGTTGCAGGAGAGTCCAACATATGCAGAACAGAGACAAATATTTCGGCCGACACGCGCTCCAGTTGAGGAGACACTTCATGCAGATGTTAACAAGCTTAAGTTGACTGTTGCTTTCTTTAGATTAATTCATATTGATGTCTAAATGTGAACGAACAAGAAAGTTGACCTATATTAATCCAAGAATGTCACCCATTAAACAATTAATATTGATTACTCACAAGTTTGTCAATACTGTATAAGCATGACGACACCTGAGTTATTAGAGAGCCTCCCATACAATCAGTTATCTTCATAACTCACCAAATACACTTACGGAGAGAGTCTGGATAAATATTTTTCTTGTGTGTTTGTGTGGGTGGGGGTGGGGGGGGGGGGCAGGACAGGGGTGGAGGAGAGTAAGCTTTACATGGCATCCGTTGTTGGTGTCATGATGTCAACTAGCTGCCTTTGCTAAAGGAAACTAAACTAGTTAAATCAAACATTGAATAGGCGGTAGTGTTTATAGCAGGTGCGTGTGAGAGTATGTGTACTTGAATAAATCTCGTAGGGTCGAGAGACATATTTCCATTATTTAGTAAATTAAAGAACCTTTATACACTCCTAAAGGCGCCTTTCGCATATGATGCTAGGCCCACATTTTCATAGACTAATCGGCATCAGGTGGGTGGTGTCATCAGTATCATGCCTTCCGCATGTCACAATAAATCTTGGATGTCGATCAATGACACAAAGTCGCGCCAAACGTCTACAAACAGTCGGCATTTCTTTAATATAATGTTGATCGAGGAGGGACTATAGCGCCATACGTCTGCAAGGCGGCAGCCATCCTTTGAAGTTGGAGACACTCTGTCTGGATGTAAGGCGGCCTGATCTTTTGTTATGGGGACAAGAATCCTCTAGATTACAGACGGCAAGACTTTTTGAAGTGCCGGGACAGGTCCCCAGATGAAAGCGGAATAGACGGCGGGTTGTTTCCACCCAGTCTAAACAGGAGAGTGAAAAAATAGATTCTAGACGGTCTAGTGTCTAGACAGCTTTGTGACGTCACTCAGACCCAGTATTAAACCAGTTGAGGTAAACAAATTTGGGATAGTCGACCAAAAGTTGTGAAGCGCTACGGACGCGTGCAATATTCCTAGTTGTTTATAGAGAGACTATAGTGTCTATTGTTGATGTATATCCGCGAACATCTATCCAGTGTGTGATTTCATAGTCTCCATCTACAACAGGAATAATTATATGGTATTCTATTAAACATATCTGACTTAGATTATTCTTAGGAATAGAGTGCAGCACTGTGCGGTGATAGAACGTATTATAAGAGCGTCGGCAACAGTAGCCTATCGCGTAGCTTAAACTAGCTGGTGTGAGATATCATTTAACTCAGTGAGTTAAGGACAATGTAGTGGGATGATATTTAGGAAGATTGGGGATGGTTGGGGGGGGATGAAGGGAATGTGAAATGGTATGATCTTCCAGTAGGGCATCTGCTGGGTTTCTACCCTTTTCCTTTAGTCTGTCCTTGTCTTACCATGATGCAGACCGAAGTGATGAGCTCCTCGGCCTTATGACAGAGTTTGGTTCTCTGTTATTTTTTTCTGAGTGCGGTCGGTGGCCTACACTCACCTAATAAAGGTCGGAATCGGGTTGCTCTCACCAGGTGTGTTCTTCTTCAACAGGTTCCACTCGATTGTTCCACGTTATTCTACCAAGAAGCTAGCAACAAAGTCATAGAAAGTCATGGCTCGAGTATTGAAGGCAGAGTTTACTGAGAGGCTTTTGCACTGGGCCCATAACCCAGATGGTCTGCAGGAACGTGGCCTCTGCTGAGCAGGAAACTATTATTATATAAAGGTGTTTATTAAGTGATAGTTTACATCACATTAAATTCAGGACACTGAAAATAACACCTGTACCAGGAACACTAGTAAATACAAATACCTGGAACAGTAACATTGTGTGTTAACATTGGAGAATTCTTACAACAAGTGAAATACTAACATTTAGATTTTCCAAAGTGACAGTAACAATAATTTTAGGATTCTCTGATCACAGAACTTTCATGAACATAGTAGTTACACGGTGTGTGTTAGATCGATGTTCAATATCGGACTGTTTTCCAATATTGAGGACCAAGCATCCTGATTGTCCACGAGCTATCTGAGGAAGTCGACACTTGGCCTGAGAGACACATCATCTGGGTGAGGTTTTCTGTCCCTGATATGGTGTTGTGGTGTGGCCAGTACGATGATGAAGCAGACTGTGCTCCTTGGCTGTTCGGTCTGATTCTGCATACACACTAGATTATACGACATACATTCTACTCATACACTTCGCACATACATGACACTTTTCTCTATTAAACTAAATTGTTGTTTTGTTAGAGCCAGTGTTGTGTAGTGTGTTTTGGGAAAAGAATTAGAGGGGGCTTGGTACAGTAGTAAAAGAGAGAGAGAGAGGGAGGTATCCAGGGACCGACGGGGTTTTGTGGACAGAAATCAAGACGATCCTCAAGATAGTGATATGGGGTTAAAAGGATGTCGATGTTGATTCCCCTCACCCCAGGGACGACATTATAAATAAAATACGACACCGCCTTTACGTCCTAAGGCATGTCCTAGTACCCATAGGGACAGGTTAACATTAAAAATTCAAACCCGCCCATTGTTTGCTTAGAACAATGGTAGTCAATGCCAGCTTGTTTAATTCATAACTCCACCATTGTGTTCCTTTAAAAAGTATGAACTTAGCACGTGATTGTTTAATCTGTCTCTCATTCTTAGACTCGGTTTGCGCCAGGCTGTTTGTTGCGTTCACTCTGCTTTCGTTGTTTGAAGACGGCATTGTATATTTGAGGTGTGGGCTTTACTCCCACGACCATCTGAGGACGGCTGATTTTTCTTTAAGCTGTCTCCACTGGGAAAATGGACGCTAAAATGATAGGAAATTGCCATATTTTAGAATATTGCGTCTCAAGGAGCAAATATTATCTTTGATTGTGGAATCTGGATGGAGATGTCTGCCGGGGGGACAGAACCGCTAAACGTACGCGAGATCTATGCATGATGGCATCATCCTGTTTGTTTACGATTGATTGTAAGATTTGGGGATAACAGTTGGACAAGATCCTAGAAACAAA